>JAAHCF010000350.1:0-38884 GCA_038367545.1 Beauveria asiatica | reverse complement strand
GCTTATAGTGGATAAAGATTTTTTAAAAAAGTTAACTTTTACTTTAACTATTTATTAAAATAAGGGAAATTTTTAGAAAACTATAGAATTTATATATAGTTAATATATTATAAAGTAGAGTATTAAAATACTTTTTTTAGAATTTTAATATAAGTACTTAACTTATTATTACCTTTTAAAATAGTAGTATTTTAGTGTAAAAATGGCTCCTAGCAAAGACTTTTTGTACCCTGCTGTACCTACCTCCTAGGTAGGTACCTCTACCAAACGCCACTAACAGCACCAAAAAGACTGCTATAATTTCGTAGCTTGCAGAACGCGCATCAACAACATGCGCGCCATGATTATTACCGAAAAAATAAGACACGATTCGCTCAAAAAGGTCGTAACATGACAATTCAGTAGAATAATCTCGCAATATAGCGGCTTCTGAAAGCAATTGCCCACCTGCTCTGTTTTAAGCCAGCACGCCTCCAATTCCACGTGCTAGCGCGGGGCACTTGACACCATGTCTTTCTGGTATTTACCCTCTAAATAGTTTAGATGCCAACTCGCAGAAATATATCCAACTTCGCAACCACCTTACTGAATGCGCCCCTTGCCATATTCCTCGCCTGCCGATACTCCCATACCCTTCTACAACTGCCCAAGGTCTGCAAGCCATGGACTTTCTCAAGTCGGCCGTGGCCTCGGCCATGGCCAAAGGGCCGCCCTTTCCATACAGCTTTGGCGATAGGGTCGACGTCGACGAGTCCATCTGGACCTTGTGCAATGGCACCAAGAGGGTAATCTGCGCCGCGCGACGAATTCTGCCGTTCTGAATAATCTCTGACTGGCTTTCAGGAAGACGGCTCCAACTGCAGCATCTTTTCCTTCGACATTACCGCCCACAGAGGTCTTCTGCCCCTCGCCCGAAACGCCTTGCGAAAGCTTCGCACCATCCGCCACCCTGGTGTAGTCAAGGTCCTCGATACAGTGGAGGTCGGTATCATAATTCCGGCACGAATTCTACCTGGCCTAACACCAGAATAGACAGAAACATACATCTACATCGCCACCGAGAGAGTTGTGCCCCTGCGATGGCACGTCCGACGAAAATCCCTTAGCCCAGAAACAATAAAATGGGGCTTGCACAGCATTGCGGTACGAAACATTCCCGAAAATGACAAGATATACTCTAACATTAGATAGCGTACTCTCAAGTTCATCAACTCTGACGCCTCCTCCATCCATGGCTGTGTCAAGGTCGGATCTGTATATACTTCTGAAAGTGGCGAGTGGAAACTTGGTGGCTTTGAAATACTCAGCAGCGTCAAGGACGATGAATCAACTATATATGTCAGTAATTTCGGTGCAAGAAGCGGCTCATCACATTGACTCAATCAGACTTACGGGAGCCTTGCCCCTGACTCTGCTCGATACTCGCCTCCAGAAGTCATACAAAGTGGCTGGGAGGTCATCAAGAAGAATCCTCACTCGGCCGTCGACGCCTTCAACTTTGGGGTGCTAATATACGAGGTATTCAATGGCGACTACAACGGCCGAGACAATGCTGGACAGACTCGCGGCGTTCCACCCACGATGCATTCTAGTTACAAGCGACTCTGTAACGCGAACCCGAAAGCTCGCATTTCCGTCTCGGCATTTCTCGATCAAGGAAGCCGTCGCGACGCCTTTTTCGACACACCGCTCATCAAACTCACGGAGGGTATCGAAAACCTGGGCATAAAATCTGAAGAAGAACGCGAGCAATTTTTGGAGTATGTGCCCGCTGTCTTCGCTCAATTTCGGATACTAATAATGGCAAAGTGACTTGGAGCAAGTATCAGATGACTTTCCCGAGGACTTTTTCATCATGAAGGTCCTGCCGGAACTAATGAAATCGGTCGAATTCGGCGGTGGTGGGCCCAAGGCCATTGGTGTTGTGCTCAAGATTGCCTCCAAACTGTCGCAGGACGACTTTGAGACTAAGTTGATTCCCTTCATTGTCAGGATCTTTGGCAATCCAGACCGCGCCATTCGAGTTTGTCTGCTGGACAGCCTGCCTCTGATCATCGACCAATTGCCTCAAAAAATTGTCAATGACAAAATATTTCCACAAATTGTAGGTGCCGTTGCAACAACTATACGTCTTGCTTTACACTAATAGCTTCTAGGTCGCTGGCTTCACAGACGCTGCCCCCATCGTTCGAGAGCAGACGCTCAAGTCAGTTTTGGTATTAATCACAAAGCTCTCGGATCGCACGATAAATGGCGAGCTACTCAAACACCTTGCCAAGACTGCCAACGACGAACAAGCTGGAATTCGCACCAACACAACAATTTGCTTGGGAAAGATCGCCAAGCATCTCGGAACAGGGTCAAGATCCAAGGTCCTCATTGCCGCCTTTACACGGTCGATGCGAGACCCGTTTGTTCATGCACGCAACGCTGCGTTAATGGCTTTGGCAGCTACATCGGAATACTTTACAGAAGAGGACTGCGCAACACGCATTCTCCCTGCACTATGCCCGCTGCTCATTGACAAGGAGAAACTTGTCCGTGACCAGGCAACCCGGGCCATGGACTCGTACGTGGCCAAGATCAAAAAGGCAGCAGCAAATATGCCAGACACTGCACTGCCGCCGGCACAGGCTGGGGACGGCCAGGCTGCTCGCATGAGCACACCGCAGCCGAGCGCTGGTTCTCAGGGCTGGACTGGTTGGGCCATATCGTCGTTTACGAACAAACTATCGACGGCCGCGGGCGATATGCAGACTAGCAATGGGTCAGCGCCCACACCGAAAATATCGGCTTCTTCCACCGCGGATGCCCGCAAGTCAAGGTCGTCAGCGTCTACACTGCACAGGCAAGCGCTTGCATCACCACCGGCTTCTACCGCAGCGCCATCTCCCACGCCTAGCTCTGTAGCGGAAGAATTCTACGGCGACGGGGCCGACGATGACGCAGGCGGCTGGGGCGACATGGACGACATGGACGAGGACGGTGGATGGGGTAAGACTGCGGGCGAGCCATCAGCAAATTCGGCGCCCGCGACGGCGTCGGCGACACCCTTTGACGAGGGTGAGCCCGACTTTGCAGGATGGCTTACAGCGCAATCGCAGAAAAAGACAGCCTTGAAGCCGTTGCCCAAGGGGTTGGCAAAGACGGGCCCTGCGGCGAAGAGAGCACTCGCAAAGCCGGCGGCAAAGGCGAAGCCAGTGGTGGCGAAGAAGATTGACATGGCGCCGAAAGCAGACGACGATGACGAAGGTTGGGGGGACGGTTGGTAGACGCGAGACTTGTATAGGAACATATGTAGTTGAGCGTTCCCGCTGATAATCCAATAATTCCGCTCTTGCTGACATTTTGCATCGACTGGTTCTCTAGGCCGGCGTCTTAACACGGATATCTGTCAGGTAAAGCTATTGCCAGTACCCAAACAGCAAATAGCCAACAATGTACAAGAGATGAGCTGTTCGATGCAGGTCGCCTATATTGGCGGCCATTGCAAAAATAGTTGGCGGCAAGTACCCTGCAGCTCATAACAGATGGGCGAGTTGCATTCTAGTGGCTGGTAAGATCTTGCGAAACGTGTCATGTGAGCATGAGCTGCTGCCTTATATGGCGGCTGACAGCGGAGGGCATAAAGATATTGCTCTGTTCCTGCTTTTGCGGTCGATTATGCATTCGCATAGCCTGGTGATGATGACTGTCAAGTGCCAGCAAAACTTGAAGTGACAACAGCGCTACCGAATAACAAGCTTCACTAGAAGCAACGCGGAAAAGTATGGTGCCACCCCCGATACTCCGTAGTTTATTTAGTTATTAGGCTTCGACAGTCAAGCAAATGTACAAGTCAAGCCTTGCAGGCCAATCAGTGATAGTTATTACCGAGACCTGGGTAGAGTCTGAAACTGCCGCTAGTCGTTTTTGGGATCCGTGTTATCGATGAGGGTTGCCATACGTAGTTGCCGTGACAACGAAGGACGCGGGATTGATCGACCAAAACGCTAAACAATGGATGAAGAGTAAATACAGAGGGAGAGCAACTGCACAAGCCACTTGACAAGCACTCAATCGTGTTTTGTCGGAGGTATCTAGGTACCTAGGTACGTTATATCCACAGGCCGCGAGCAAACACAGCTTCGTCCTTCCAGATATTTACTTTCCCGTGTCACAGCCAGCCACACATCTCACGTCGCTCAACATTTCCATCACGACGTGGAATGACTGACCTCTAGGTTTTCGAGTTCTTCTCTACCTACAGCGCATGGTACGATGCTCTGATCATTTTGCACCTTCTTCTTTTCTCTTTCCATTCTTGTTACTTATCCTCTCCCCTCTTTGCATCCGCCATCGCAACATCAATCCCATCATTGTAAACAACAGCATTCCAGTCGTCCCCCCTCAACACCCGACCGACTTTAGCCCACGTTTCATTTTCTTTTCAAACAATCAAAGTCTCGCATATCGGCGACTCCTCGGATCACAGATTTCCTTTTTTGCCTCGCCCACTCGCCGCTGAAATTACGCAACGTTGCCTCTGCCCGCCGCGCACGCGCACAACGCTCCGCACACCATGGATACTAGCTACTTGGCCCAACAGGTCAATAGCAGTATTGGCCAGCTGCATAGCCTATTTGACGAAATTGGCGTCGCCACGCATGAGCGCCAGGCTCGCGAGTCCGAGGTAAGCGTCCTGATTTGCGCGACTCCTGCTGGGAACCGCCGTGTGCTAATCTCTTGTGCGACAGCTCTTCTCGGCTCTCTCCGAGGCCCTCAACAACCAAGTTCGCCTCGTCAATGCCGAAAAGAAGGAAATGATTGACGAAGCAAAGACCATCATTGCCAGGATTCGCGAAATGGAGACTTCGCTCGACGATTCCAAGGGCCGACGGGACTATGATAACGACGACATCACAATAACGTATCCCCTCAATCACTGCCTGCAAACCCTGAGGGAAAAGCAGACTCATATTGCTCGCCTGCATAGGGAGCGATTCGAGCAAGTAAAGAGTATGTTGCATCCTCAATTCAGACGCTAGAACTTTTGCTAATATCTTGCAGAGCTCGTCCAAGCACTCGAGTCGTACTCGTCGCATCTTGAGCCCACCTTTGTCCAGATTGCACTACCACCCACAGGCCCAAACCAAACCATCCCGACCAACTTTGACCTCTCCCCTTCCTATGTCGACAGACTTGACCGCGAATTCACTCGCGTCTATGACGAATACACGCGCCGGATCGCCTCGGTCCAGTCGCTAGCCGACACCATCATTAAGCTGTGGGCCGAGCTTGGCACGCCCCAAGCCCAGCAGGAGGGCGCCATTGTCAAATACTACCGCGAGGCGCCGGAGCAGCTGGGTCTCCATGCCGAGGATATTAAGCGACTCCAGTCCAAGAAAGATCGCCTTGCCGACGAAAAGAAGAACCGCGAGAAGAAACTGCGCGATCTCAAGGCCGCCGTTGAGGCGCTCTGGACAAAACTGGGCATCGACGAAGCTGAGACGAAAGCGTTTGGCAACGCCAACCGCGGGTGTGGCCTGCGCCAAATCAATGAGTTTGAGGACGAGCTGGCTCGATTGAATGAAATGAAGCGCCAAAACCTGCACCTGTTTGTCGAAGATTCGCGCGTCCAATTACAAGCGCTGTGGGACGCCCTGTACTTTTCGGAGGACGAGATGCTCGAATTCACGCCGGCCTTTTCTGACGTCTACAGCGATGCTCTTCTCGAGGCACACGAGCGCGAGATTGCCCGATTGGAGGCTCTCAGGGAGCAGCGGGCTCCTGTGCTAGCCCTGGTGGACCGTCACAAGAGTCTGATCAAGGAGCGCGATGAACTGGCCACTTCGAGCCAGGATGCGTCTCGACTTATGCTACGCGGGCAAAAGGGCGAAAAGCGTGACCCCGGTAAGCTTTTACGCGAGGAGAAGTCGAGGAAGCGCATTGCCAAAGAGCTTCCCAAGGTTGCTGCCGAAGTCGTTAAGATGCTGGAGCGGTGGGAGGACGAATATGGCCGCCCATTCCTCGTGTTTGGCGAAAGATACCTGGACGAGTGCGACGACAGTGGCCCCAACAAGGCTGTGCCAACAACCCGCTCCAAGACACCGGCCGGCGCACCGCCGTCTACCGCCAAGATGCCCAAATCTGGACACAAGGGTAACATTGCCAAGTCGATACCGCCTCGGACAATGACAAAGACTCCCACGGCTACAGGGCCCAGGAAGGCTCCAACAACAATACAGTCTGCTGTGACCAGAACCGCCAGCCCGACTCGTTCCGGCCGCGAAAGCCCTACTCGTACCGGCCGTAATAGCCCGTCGCGAATTCCTGCCCGCGCACCGCTTTCCAACTTGAAGCACGGAAACAACTCTCCCGAAAGACCGCGACCGGATTCTCGCAGCGAGACGCTGCGTAACGGTGCACTGATGAGAGCGCCACCCCCTAAGATGCGCGACCTCAAGTCTGTGCCAGAGCTGCAAACACCATCGAATCCCTACAAGGGCGCAGGTCTAGGGCCGAACATTGTTCGCGACATTGATCCCGAAGACGTGTACGACGAGAGATGGCAGACGTCAAGAGACCGGTACGACTCTCAAGGGTCTCAAGAGCGCTCCGACTACGGCGATGACCGATACGCCACCATTAGAGCTGGGCACTACGGTTACACGCCTGAAGGACCGCCGCGGCAGGTCTCGAACACGTCATCAGCGGCGATTTCAGGGTCTGAGAATTGGGAAACGTACGACGATAACAGCGAGCCGGAACCCGATGCTTCAGACGCCTACTACGCCAAGTTACGGGCGGCGCGGTGCAAACGTCAAGAGCCCGAGTACAGCCACGGCGCGGTGCCGGCGCAGCCGAAGCGGTTACGCGGAATACCGCCGCCGATAGGCTACACGGGGCCGGTGATGATTGACGAAGACGGAAACCGTATCGTTTCCGGGAGCGAATGGGGTGACTCGGACGTGTTTTGACAAGCGAACAGGATGTATCCGGCACAATGCTCCGGATGAGATGTGCACGGCATGACACGAACCGTACGCAACTCACGACATGACCCTTTCCTGGTTTGGGAATGTTGTAACGCTTCTTTCCTATGGTCCTCACTCTGGTACATTCTTCTTGTTGCCGTTGTTGTTTATTCAGCTACTACGTACTGGGCTACGTATACATATTCTTGGTCTATTCTGTTTCTGTCAAAGCCGTCTCTCATGACGGCGAGGTTCTGTTATATCTATCGCACTTTCCTGCTCTCCACATTGAGAAGCCTGGAAATATGTCTTGGTTGGGAGATGGCAACTGCCCTTAATTTGTGAATACTTTGTACTGTTGGAAAGGAGTGAAAAAAGAAAGGTAGAGGTCGAGACAAAGCCACTGCTATATGGATGAGGGGCAAATATCTCAGAGACTTTTTTCTTCTTCTATTGGGAATAGCAACGGCGTTGGAATTATTGTTTTTTTGTTCTTGTTCCTTTTTTTTTTTTTTTTTCAGTTTTCTTCGAGAGGTATATATACAGTACAATGTATGGCGTTGTTGACTTGCTCTGTATGCGTCGGACCAGGTGCGAGGATGACGTACACCCGTGTAACCGCGTCCCGTATTAACGCGCATTATTGTAATAACTATCCACGTTCATTTATAATTTGTGGTTCGTATTTTGTTCTGAATTATGCCGCCCTTTTTTTCCACTGGTGAGATTGCTGGTCTCCGTCCCCTGCAGTTATTGACAGCCCACTACCTAGGTAACTACCTACCCCTGTGGCGGGTCGAGTATGTCTTGGATTGTGGTGCATCGGCCGCTGTGGCGCAGTTTAACAACCAGCCCTGTCTGCAGACAAACGGGGACTGACCAGCCAGATAATAAATATCACGAGGGAATCTCATGATTCGAAATGCAAGTATTAATCGATTGTATTCCATTGCTGAGAAGGATTCCGGAAGCTGGTAGATACCCATAGGTAGCCAGCCCCCTCAATGAATCGTCGAGTCCATCTTTGGAGTGCAGCCCAAAAAAGCCCCAACCGTTTCGACTGTCGCCCGCCGACGCTGTTCTGTCCACCCACCTCCTTACCTCGACTCCTTCACCTCACTTCCAAGACGCCTCACCTCTCCCTCTTTTGCCCCCCCCTCTTCTCTTCTTTTTCATTTCGGAAATCTTCTCATTCGTTATTCTTTCCATTTCGTATTTTTCATTTCTATCCAAGCCATTGCTCTTGAGCCCGCACCCTCCGCTTCCTTCCGTCTCATCGTCTCGCCATAAGCAAACAACCACCACCGCTAGCACCGAAACGCCCGCGCATCGTCCTCGACCGATTCGCAAACCCTCCCGCCCTGCGAACCCCTTGGCTCTAATGTCACCTCGAGCTGCCACCTGGTGATGAATCCTGCGGCTGGCTCCCGCACCGCAGGGTCGCCAGACGACGCCGCCGCTGTCGCTTTACAGGGCGCCTCGCTGGCCTTCCAAAAACGACCGCCCGCGCCGCAACCCGCCAGCTCGCAACATTCCTCCCTCTCCGCCGGTCTGCGCTCCTCGAGCAAGCATACAAACACGACGCCGGACAGGAGTCGTAGCCGTAGCCCGCCCCTGCAGAACCAGCAGCACAGCCTCGAACACTACCGCGAGAATGGCGCTCTTCTCGCCGCGACGTCATCGGTGGAGAGGGCCAAGAGTCCCGGCGCTGCCGCGGGCCAGCAACGATTCTCGCATCTCCGTCCACATCCGGACCAGCACGTCGCTGCTGCGGATGCCTTGCCGCCAGGGCTAGAATCCGACGACACGCCCCTCGCTGCGGGTCTTGTGGCGGCGCGCCTGCGACAGCTGGGCGTGTCACCGACGACGGACATCACGAATCACACACACGCGGCTGCCGCGAGAGCTCCGTCCACTTCGCCGTCGTCGCACCTGGCCCTGGGGCTCTCGCCGCAGTATCCGGCTGGCGTAGTCAAGCTGGGTGCTAAAAGTCCGAGCCTCATTGCGGCGACATTGGCGGCGAGTCGCGGCGGCAGTCCAACGCTGACGACGTTGCGGAAACCCAGGCAGATGCAGAGCGTGAATGCCCTGCAAGAGGCTGATACGGTTGATTCGCAGCCGATCCCCACAACGAACTCGCTTATTTCCTTGTTTGAAGTTGATAACTCGGGCGGTAAGGATGCTTCGACGCCACGGCAAAAAACGGCATCTTTGTCTCCTGTTAGGAAGAGCGCAATACTAGCATCTCCGTCAGTACAGCCTGTTGCACGAAAGAGCACGCGCCCGAAATCACTTCCCATCAAGCAGACCACCGTCGCCGCCACACCTACCACTCCCAAGTCGACTTCCAAGCAACGAAGTGTCAAAGCTCAACCGTCCGATGCCCCCCCGACACCTCCGCAGCCTGGCCGCAAGTCTGCTGCAGCCGCACCTCGACGACCGCCAACACCGCCAGCAGTCATGGATACCACGAAAGCTTCAGCTTCAACAACACCAGCTTCTGCATCGCAAAGAATTGTGCAAGTGGCAGCAAGCAAACCTCGCGTGACACCGCCTAAACCTAGAGAGACTCTCGAGGTCGATGGCCCGTCTTCCACCACGACACCTCCCAGAGTCATTTCTCGATCCAAATCAACAACTGCGATGAACGAGTTGGACGCCACCGGAGAAGTAGCTACTCCGCGAAAGCATTCACGGAGGCCGCCTCCACTGGCATTGTCAAAGGAACTCAAACATGAGGGTACTCCTGGCCCATCACAACCTGACAATGGCACACCAGCGACACCAAGGCAAAAGTCCCCTACGCCTCACGTCATTAGCAGATCAACACCAGAAGTGCTGTCGCCCAAACCTACTCGCATCTCCAGGGCCGCTTCCCTCCGATCTGGCACGCTACCACCTGCTATTGTCCTTGGTCCGGCATCTGATGTACAGTCACCACCATCAGCGGATCCCAAGAAACGCAAAGCTGCTGAGAAACGACCGCCCACCCCACCAAAGCCACGAAACAGCGATAGGCTGGCGCCTGTTAGGCCTACTAGCGGTCGGCCACGCGGCAACTCGGACACACCTCTCTCAAAAGCAACTTCTCCGAACAGCATGTGGGGTTTGCCCATTGTATCAAGCACTACTTCAACCACGCCCAAGGCTAGTAAATCACAACCGCCACCGCCAAACAGGCGCGAATCGATTATCAGCGCACCGCCATCGCCTACACACGAGCCTCCGGGGAGACAACCCTTACAGTCGTCTTCCAAGCCGATGCAGCTCAATTCCATGACCAATGCCATCATGGCGAGCTCATTGGCGTCGTCCCGCTTGACGCCTCACAACACGGGTTCTTCGCTACCGCCACCATCACTGCCAAAGCGCCAAAAATCACCCCATCTGCTTCATACCCTACGTCAACCCCACAGTGAGCCCGATGAGGATCACGACAGGCAACGGAAAAGCCATCGGCATAGATTGCATGGCAACAAGCACATACATCACGAAGGCTCGCGTAGACGTTGGAGAGATCAAGTCAGCGAGAAGGAGCGAAAGAGATATGAGGCGCTGTGGGCTTCCAATCGTGGCCTTCTGCTCACGCACGAAAGCCCTAGTGCTAGTGTCGGCAGTGGCCTTGGCACAGAGCTGTCCGAGTGCGTTGTCAATGTTGTCGTGCGTGACATTTGGAAGCGCTCTCGTCTACCGGCCGAGGAGTTGGCAGAGGTTTGGGAGCTGGTGGACCGTGAGCATAGAGGCTACCTCACGCGGCAAGAGTTTGTGGTGGGCATGTTTCTCATAGACCAGCGGCTCAGGGGACGAAAACTGCCGCCCAAGGTATCGGACAGTATATGGGGAAGCGTGAATGGCGTGACGGTGTGGAAGCCGCGGCCAAAGCATTGAGCGTGGGGGCGAGACGAGCACTCGGGCAGGACAGAAATTGCAAATATAGATACGAGGGGCCCTCGAATGATTGGCAGCAGACTTGATACCCTGTATATACATCCATACCAATAATATTCATGGAAATTGAAGCATTCTTAAACTACCTAGCGTGTATAACTGGCTCCACGCTCAATCTGGCGACCGAGTGAAATCGCGTGCTGTTGTAAGTGAGGTCATCTGGGGGCACGCAGATAAGCACGAGGCCAGAGTTGCGAATTTACGGGCAAATTTCCCCCGAAAACGGGTACACATGTATCTATCTAGTTTTCTAATCAACGTACCAATCTATTTTCGATAGTTCCCCCCTCCTTGAATGCAACGACAAATCGGCCTTTTCCTTGCCGAAACCGTAAGCACAGCGAAGCGGGCAATGTGGAGCACCAGTGTAAGCTCGGGTCCAGCCAACCAACGTACCGGCTACTAATAACTAATAATAACAAAGGAGCCCTTTAAAAAATTCGACCCTCGTCGATTGCGCCACCCAACGGGAATCTAACCTAGGACAAGGATCGTCGCTTGGTAGCGAGGGAAGGAAAGATTACAAGGGGAAATCTGGGGCGGGGTTATCGACACAAGTTCCCAGGTGGCGAAAAAACTCACGTCGGGCCGTTTGCGTGTGGGAAAGACAACAGGCAGAGAAATTACGAAACCTTGCATCTTACATGCAGAAAAGGCAGGGAGAAGAACAAGTGAAGAAGAAGAAGAAGTCAACAACAACCACAACAACAAGACAAATGCGGCAACCATGTTCATGATACGCCCGCGACCGGTGCGATCGCATCAACCCTCGCAGCTCCTGCAGACGGAGCAGTTTTTCCAAAACGGATCGCTGGCATGGCGGTACGACCAAGACGATGATGATGAGCACGAGTACGACTCGGACTCGGACTCGGCGCCGGCTTACATGGACGTGGGCCACTTTCGCTGGTTCTGGCCGTGGGGCGTCCGGCGCAGCTCAACCTTTGACACGATGCCCTCTGGCTCGCAGAGGCTCCCCGTCGCCGCCCTCCTGCCCGCCTCATCCCTTACGCCCCAGCCCTCGAGCCTGCTGCTGACGCGGCTGCCCGCGGAGCTGCGGCTCAAGATTTGGCGGCTCGTGCTGCAGACGCGGTGCAGCGCGCGGTGGACGTACGACGCGCGGTCACCGGCGTGGCGGCCGGACCGGCGGGGCGCACCGTACATTGACGCGGCGCTGCTGCGGACCTGCAAGGCCGTGTACGCGGAGACGTGGGACCTGCCGATGCGGCTGACGCGCGCGGTGCTGGCGGACGGGAGTCCCGCGGATAAACCCGGCGAGTGGGCGGGGGTAGTGCTCGCGCCGGGGGTGCTGGTGCCGCACGCGTGGCAGGTGCTGCTGCTGAGGGAGGCCGAGGTGACGATGCAGCACTTTAGGCTCGAGGCGGGGTTTCTGGAGGCGTGGGTGACGGCGCTGGGCAAGTTGAAGGCGGCGGCGGCGACGTGCGTGGCAGATCTGGTGAGGGAGAGGAGGGAAGGAGGAGGAGGAGGAGGAGGAGAGGGGGTGGTGAATGAGGAGGTGGTGAGGTTGCTGGGGGAGAGGCAGTCGCTGGAGGAGATTGTGGTGAGGATGAATAGGATGGATTGGTGGACGTGGACGAGCACGCCGCCGAAGCCGTGGCCGGAGAGCCTGCCGGGGGAGTGTGTGGCGGATGTGAGGGGCGTGGGGAGGCAAAAGAGCAGGGCGACGAGGAGGACAATGGAGGAAGATGTGTGGGAGCAGGAGAGGGAGAGGTGGATAAGAAAGGATGACGATGAGGATGCGGATGGAGGCGATGCGTCGTCGAGGCAGCCGACGGATGAGGAGACAATAGAGCAGGATATACAAAGCCATGATGCGCGCATGCTGGAGGACACAACGGTTACGAGCGAAATGAGCTACGGTCACGTCGACGACCCTTCTCCGCAATCCTACGGAGACGACAACGATGACAATGACCTCGGCGGCTACTTTTCCGACCATACCGCCAGCAGCACCGCCTCCTCCGCCGTCTACGTCTTTGACGCCGCCACGCTGCCCTCATCCCTGCACCTCGCGCCCCTCGCCACCGGCCTCTGGGACCACAGCCCCTCGTACGGCGTGCTCTCGCCGCACCTGCGCGTCACGCTCATGCTGGAGACGTTTGGCCCCAAGAGCCTGCAGCTGGACGCGGCGCTGGCCGACGCGCAGACGTGGCGGCTGCCGATGCCGCCGGTGAATCATTACCACCACCACCACCACCCGGGACACGGGCAGGAGGGGCGGGTGCTGGCGTGGGATGGGAGGCCGGTGCGCGAGTATCACTGGCTAAGGGATGTAGGGGGCGAAGAGGCGGAAGGGGCAGCGTTTTTGAGGATGCCGGAGCTGAGGGCCACGGCGGAGGGGGTGGTGGTGAAGATGATGACGCTGGTGCCGAGGAGTGCGTAAAGGGGTACCTAGGGACGGGGAGAAAAGGAATTGTGGTTATACCCATATTGAAATCAATTCGCTGAGCGGAGAGCTGCTTCGTTAGAGATGCCATCTATCTAGCCATACCATTGTGTGTGTGCGATGCATGTCCTTCCTCACATCATCGTCATCTCATCATCATCATCATCATCATCGCCATCATCACCATCACCCGCTTCCTTTACTCCTTTCTCTTCTTCTCTCCCCGGACCAGCACCGCCACCGTCGTCGCCGGCTGCACCTTGAACGGCACCATGCCCAGCCCGCCCATCAGCGCCCTCATCGTCAGCGAGTGAAACGTCCACGCCACCACCTCGCCCGCCCCGTTGCCCTCATCAAACACATCCTCCATGACCTTCATCACCCGCTCCCGGTTCTCCGTCTCCGTCTCGGCGCGCTGCTCCGCCCGCATCGTCATTCCCAGCAGATCCTCCTCGGAGAAGCCGTCTTCAATGTCGCAAGCAGGCCAGCGCGCGGCGATCCATGCCCGCGGGCGCCGCATGTTGGCCGTGTGCGTTGTCCATTTCTCGCGCAGGCCTTCTTTGATGATTGTTGGGCGGTAGGGTAGGCCGCCACCGCCGCCGCTGCCGCCGCCGCGGACACTCATCAGAGGCTGCAGGTAATGCTCCGCCGTCTGCAGGCAGCGCGTCAGAGGGCTCGCGTAGTGAGACTGCGGGACGGGGAGACCCGCGGTGGCGAGCCACTGCGCGCCGAGGGCGTCGGCCTGTGCGATGCCGACGTCGGTCAGGAGGGCGTCGAAGCATCGCGCCTCGGCGTCGTCGCCGTGGTTCTACATTTCGCAGTATCAGCGAAAGCTACTGCGCGGGGGACGGGGGTTAAAAGTAAAACTTGCACGTGCCTCGTCATATGTCTCGCCTGCGGCGGCCTTGTCCTTCATGACATTGTGGAAGCCCTGGCCGTGCCGGGTCAGGAACACGATCTTGTACGAGACATTGTCCCCTGCCTCGCGGTTGAGCGCCTGGACATGATCGACGAAGCGCGCCCACGGCGGCTTGTCCGAGTTTGCGGCATCGGACGGATAAGCACGCGAGGTGAGGGCGAAGAGAGGACGAGTGGTGAGCCTGTTCTCGGGCAGCTGGGCCGCGAGCGGGACGCAGTCGTCAAAGTAGCCCTCGGGAACGCTGAATGTCCAGTTGCCCATCTTTTCTTGCTTCCTGAACAAGTTTTCGGAGAAAACAAAGAATGTGTAGAGGAAAAATTTCTGAGCAGTGCGTGCGTGGATGAGAGAAGCTTTATAAGTTATAGGGGTAATTGCAGTTACTGGATAGGTGCTCGCGTCACACGAGCTCTTTCACAGCCGACGTGAATGGCGTAGGTAAGCAAAGGGGCATAATATCTATTCTCATGTCAAGTTGAAGATTATGCTTGTGTCATTATTGCCGTGTGCGTTTATGCGGCTGAGGTGCAGACCAGGGACTTGGAATGGCCAAAGAAATCATCAAGTTACACTGTGATGTGCTGTCGGCAACTCCGTTGTCAACAGTCTTTTCAATGAGGAGAGTTGTAAAGGACTGCGCCGGCCCTTTTATTAAAGGGCCTGCGCCTTGATTCAACTTGTCTGCGTCAACTGAAATCGACTTGACCGTTTCAACTCAATGCATGTAGGTCTGCGTGACAGCCTCTGTTCACACCTGCTGGTCGCTCTTACCATCACAACGTATACTACCGGCCTCAAACTATCGTAATCTATTCTACTTGCTCTAGTTAGCAGCGGAAGTGACCAGCGTAGACGGCATCTCGGAAACTTGATTAAACTCCACTGTTACACTTTTGAAGGTGATGGGAATGGTGATGTAGATGCTTCATTTTTTGCTAGCTAGTAGTGGCTTGATTCTGGCTACTTATCTCTTTGGCTGTGGAAAGGAGCAAGCAGGCACGCAGGCCATGAAATCCACCAGGAAAAGAACCCAGGACTATTTATTTACTAGATAACTTATAATAAGCCTGGGGTTCACTTGCGCCACAGTACTTCCACTGCCGACCTGATTACATACTGAAGCTAAGTACCTGTGTTTCTTAAGGCTACTCGATGACCACATCCCTGCTAGTGACCGCTGAGGACCTACCAGCCCACCAACCCACCTATACCCCAGATAGCACCGATAGATAAACTTCCAAGCTACCAACCATACCAACCCCTCCCTCTAAAGTGTTCCTGCAGCTTTTTCCCGAGTCCATTCAGCTTGAAAAGATAAAAGAGAGCCCAAGGGAAAAGAAATGTCACACTCACACGACGGCGTTTCCCACTCGCATGATGGTGGCTTCAACGCCCAAGAGCACGGCCACTCGCACGAGATTCTCGACGGGCCCGGCAGCTACGTCGGACGCGAGATGCCCATTGTCGAAGGTCGCGAGTGGGCTGATCGAGCCTTTACCGTTGGCATTGGCGGGTAAGCCTTCCTTTGCCTATTCCCATTCCTCTTCCCCGTCCAAAGGCAGAGGTCCAGTTTGAGCTGCAAAGCAAACGCACGGCTAACCAACAAAACAGCCCCGTCGGCTCCGGCAAGACGGCGCTCATGCTTGCCCTCTGCCTCGCCCTCCGCCAAGAGTACTGCCTCGCCGCCGTCACAAACGACATCTTTACGCGCGAGGACGCCGAGTTCCTGACGCGCCACGCCGCGCTGCCCCCCGCCCGCATCCGCGCCATCGAGACGGGCGGCTGCCCCCACGCCGCCGTCCGCGAGGACATCTCGGCCAACCTCGCCGCCCTCGAAGACCTGCACCGCGAGTTCTCCACGGACCTGCTCCTCATCGAGTCGGGCGGCGACAATCTCGCGGCAAACTACAGCCGCGAGCTCGCCGACTTTATCATTTACGTCATTGACGTCAGCGGCGGCGACAAGGTCCCCCGCAAAGGCGGCCCCGGCATCACGCAGAGCGACCTGCTCGTCGTCAACAAGACAGACTTGGCCGAGGCCGTCGGCGCCGACTTGGCCGTCATGGAGCGGGACGCGCGCAAGATGCGCGAGGGCGGACCCACGGTGTTTGCGCAGGTCAAAAAGGACGTGGGCGTCCAGCACATTGTCAATTTGGTGCTGAGTGCCTGGAAGGCTAGCGGCGCCGAGGAGGAGCGCAAGAGCAAGGGCGGACCCAGGCCAACGCCTGGTCTCGAGGAGCTCAAGAAGTAAACGATGGAGCGGTATCTGAAGATAATGTCATAAAGGCAAAACCAAATTGCTGGAGCTAGTAACAAAACGATGGGGCGGTATTTGAAGATGATGCCACAGGGGCAAAATCAAATTGCTGAAGCTACTAACCACACATGAACTCAATATCATTTTGACGTTTTATTTTTGCTAATCTAAAATTCTGTTTTCCCAACACGTGAAGCGTAGTCCGTTGTCATCATGTATAAGCGTGAATCCCATTCATCTTGTCCCATATTCACCCTCTCCCTGTTTTCTGCAAGTCATGATTCGTATATACCTTTTCTCACGCCATGGTCAAGTCGCCATCAGCCTCGACGGCACCCGCCACAGCGCCGCCAGCCTCCAGCAGAGGCCCGCGGACCGGGGTAGCGTTGCGTGGCCATACCCTCTTGTACAGGCTGACGCCGATGGAGTCCTGCGGGTTGATGCGTCCGTCAAACGTAGCCTTGAAGTAGCCGTGCGTGCCGAGCGGCTCCTTGACGTATCCGCTGCGGCCGCGCCTCGTCCACAGCGGCATGGCCTTGAACCACTCGACGTCCTCGCGGTTGAAGAACATGTAGCGGATAGTGACAATCTTCTTGTTGATGTGGTACGGGTGGCCGGTGAGGATGATGCGCTTGGCGACGACGCGGCTCGTCGACGGCGGCAGCGCGGTGCCGGTGCCGACGAGCGTCAGGCCGGGGCTGCTCGGATCGTCGCCCTCGTCGGAAGCGGCGTCGGGCGCGGTGCGCTTGAAGAAGAGGACGGGGACGGCGCCCCATGTGACGGGGCCCAGGAACGTGGCGACAGCGCTGCCGCCGGGGTGCAGGAAGCGCGCGTACTTGTGCACGTCGTTGGGCGTGGTGCCCGCCTGGGAGAGAAGCGGGTGGATGACCATGCGGCGAGGGCCGCACTGCACGATGAGCTCCTCCTTGGACTTGACCGAGTGGCCGTAGTCGGAGCTCAGGTTGAAGAGGTAGTTGACAGCCGTCTTCTTGTTCTCGTGGCGGAACAGCGAAAACAGCGTGACGACGGACGAGGGCGTATACGACTGCGCCAAAGCGGGGGACATGCCCTTGATAAAGACTTGCACGCGGGTGCCGGGCTCGACGCCGCCGACGAGGGCCTCGCGGACGGCGCGCGATTTGGATGAGCCGTAGTCGGGAATCTGGAGTAGGCGGCGCCAGTCCTCGGGCTCGTGGGCGCGGTCCTCGTCCTCCTGCCAGGCGCTGGTGCGCAGGCTCTTGAGACCGCGGTAGCGGGCCAGCCGCTCGCGGGCAAGCACGTGCGGGTGCAACTCAACCTCGTCAGGGAACTCCTTATCGTCTTCGACCTCGTTGCGCTTCTGGGAGCGGTAATGGGCCAGCTGCTCGGCGTCGGCCGCCTCGTCCAGCTCCTCCATCATCTCGGACTGGGGATACTCAGAGGGGCCGGCTTCGGTGGGCTCGGGCTGAGCGTAGCCTTCAATGCCGTCTTCCGGCGCGGCTTCGTACTCGGCAGCGTGGGTGTCTTCCATCTCCATATCTTCCATGTCCGACTCGGAGTCGGACACGTCCTCCAGGTACCAGGCAGACTGGTACTTGGAAGTTCCCTTGGGTACCTTTCTCTTTGCTTGCTCTTGCCTCTCCTCCTCCCCGTCGGAAAAGTAGTGGTGGTCGTCGAGCAGGACGCCCTTCTTGGGAGCACCGGAAAGATCCTCCTCAGACTCCTCCTCGGCGTCCATAGCGACGTCCTCGGGAGCCAGCTCATTCAAGTCGTCGCGATCGTCGCTGGGTTCATCGAGAACCTGGCTGGCCTCTTCTTCAGCAGATTGTGTAGCGTTGGCCTTGCCGTGTTTGGCGAGCGGCGCAGCCACAATCTTTTCAATTTGAAAAGTACCCCAGTCCCCGACTTGCACCAGCCTGTCAGCTTTGAGACCACGGCCACGAACAACGCCTGTGATGACAGTAGCGTCAGAGTCTGTATTGGCAAACTGGATGTCGTCAGCGAGCATCCAGCTCCGCTCATCCCTCCACCGCACACCCTTGGGCGTTGTGTTGCATAGTGAGCGCATTAAATTGGCACATTCTTGTCTATTTTCGAGGCTGAAGACCTTTTCCTGCTCGGGGTGGAAATGTGTAATGAAGGACTTGAGAGAACTGACAACGCCAGGGCGCTGCTTGGCAGGTTCGATTTTATCGAGACCCTGAACGACGGTGAACAGGGTAGAGAGACCCTGACTCTCGACTGCACGCAATATCAGCTCGCCGAGGGGGTCAACCTCGACCGAGGCAGAGAGCACAACGACGACAAAGTCGGCAACGCGGGTGGCATCGAGACACTGGGTAAGGTCGCGCTGCAGGGGGATATACTGAAGCTTTTGCTTGAAGCGATCGACGGGGACTCGAAAGCTGCCGGGCTGTATATCGGCGGTGATGTCTAAGCTGCCGTTGAGTTGCTGGATAGCGGCGGCGGCGTCGCCATCGGCGCAGAGGGGTATAACAGCAACGATTCTGGGAGCACCCTCACGGCTATTGAAGACCGAAGTACCCTTGAGGTGCTCCTTGTGTTTGGTGAGGCGGGCCTGCTTGGCCTGGTTGCGTCGGTCAAACTTGGACATGACTTGTTGGTGGGGTGTCTTGCGTGATCCTTTTTCGTTGGGAACCCGGCCTGTAGCAGAAAAGAGGTCAGAAATCGGCCAAGAGGAATAGTGAAAGAAGAAAATAGCTGTTGTACCCTTGGCACGGTCTCGCAGCTCGTGCTTGGAAGCGGCCTTTGACTTGAAGGGCTTATGAGAAACCTTGGTGGTTGGCCTATGCGAATGGGCCACAGCGGTAGGCATTTTGCCCTCACCGGCTTTGAAGCGGAACGGAAGAGAGGCCAGGTTGAACACTATGCACTTTTGGCCTTGGGAAGAATAGAGACTTTTCTGACGCCTGAAGAAAGGTAGCCGGGGCAAGACTTGCAGATGCGTTGTTGAGAGGGCGGCGGGGTGGATGGCTATCTAGAAATTTTTGTGTGGCCAGCGCTGATAGGTTTTTAGCGGTGGATGCCCGATGAGACACCGTAATGGCGAGGGTCTGGGGAACTTGAAAGAGGAAACCCGATTGACTAATTTTTTTTGTATAAGAATCTAGACTAGATCCAATTCGATAATTTTTAAAAACTTCATTATGCCATAAAATCAGGCGAGGATACCTGCGTCGTTACTGGCATCACGACGATGGATGGGCTGTCTCTTTCGGGCAAGTGGGGATAGAACGGCTTATCGATACCAAACTTTTTTTTTCTGCGACCTCGAAATCGCCAGAACTTGTTCTGGGATAACGAGGCCGGTCCACTCTATGACTTGCTAGAAATTTTGTACCAGACTACCAGCCCAAACTCATCGGTGTTGCTCATTCAACACATATTAAGATTCCTCGAGCGCTCGCGACAATGCCAACAGACGTGGTGGCCGAGGCCAGTGCTGCCGTGCGCGACAATGGCGCTGGCACGGTAAATACAGAGTCCAAGACCGACCTCATCCCTCGGCACGAAAAAGAGAGAATGAAGCGCTTGCGAGAGGCCAAGAAGGCCTATGGCCGCGGCAAGCACATCGACACCAACAATATCCGCGACAAGAAGCTGCGCCGAAACTTGAAGCAGCTCGAAGGAAAATACCTCGAGGCGACCGTCAAGGCCAAGGATGCCGAGATTCTGCTCGAAAACACTTCGGGCTTCCTCGAGGCTGAAGGCGACATGGAAAAGACGTACAAGGTACGCCAAGAAGATATCCTGCCGGAAGTGGCAATGGAAACGGCCACGAAGCGGTTCGAGCTCAAATTGGATGCGCTGGGTCCCTACGTATTTGACTACTCGAGGAATGGCAGAGAATTGCTCCTTGGTGGACGAAAGGGTCACGTTGCGAGCATGGATTGGCGCGAAGGAAAGCTCGACTGCGAAATTCAGCTTCACGAAACCGTGCGAGATGTCAAGTGGTTGCACAACAATCAATTCTTTGCGGTCGCGCAAAAAAAATTTGTCTACATATACGACCGCAATGGAGTCGAACTGCACTGCCTGCGCAAGCATATCGAGCCTACACATATGGAATTCCTGCCCTACCATTTCCTCTTGGCCACTATTGTAAGACAAAATGCGGGCGTCGGTGCCGAGAAGAAAGTACGCATAGCTGACTCAGTGGATAGGGAAACGGCGGCGTTATGCGATACCAAGACACATCTACCGGCCAACTTGTCGCGGAAATTCCGACCAAACTCGGACAGCCCGTATCGCTAGGCCAAAACCGTTACAATGCGATTATGCATGTCGGACATCAAAATGGTGCAGTCACATTGTGGTCGCCCAACTCACAAGAGCCGCTGGTCAAGCTGCTCGCACACCGGGGTCCAGTGCGCTCGCTGGCCATGGATAGAATCGGCCGCTACATGGTATCAACAGGACAGGATCAAAGAATGGCTGTGTGGGACATACGAATGTTCAAAGAGGTCAACAGCTACTTCACCAGACAACCGGCCTCGTCGGTAGCAATCTCCGACACCGGCCTGACTGCTGTGGGCTGGGGCACCAAGACGACGATATGGAAGGGTTTGTTTGACAGCAACGCCGCCGTGCAACAAAAAGTACAAAGCCCGTACATGGCCTGGGGCGGCGAGGGCCGACGCGTCGAGCGCGTCCAGTGGTGCCCGTACGAGGACGTGCTCGGCCTCGGCCACGACCAGGGCTTCTCGTCCATCATCGTGCCCGGCGCCGGCGAGGCCAACTTTGACGCCCTCGAGGCCAACCCGTTTGAGACCAAGAAGCAGCGCCAGGAGACCGAGGTCAAGGGCCTGCTCAACAAGCTGGCGCCCGAGATGATTGCCCTCGACCCCAACTTTGTCGGGCAGCTCGACCTGCGCTCCGACGCCCAGCGCAAGGCCGACAGAGACCTCGATAAGCCCGCCGTCGACGTGGCCGAGGAGATTCGCAACAGGGCCCGCGGCAAGAATGGCGCGCTGAAAAAATACCTGCGCAAGCAGAGGAAGAAGAACATCATCGACGAGAAGAGAATGCGCGTCGACGAGATGTGGAACGAGCAGCAAAAGCAAAAGGACAAGAGGCGACAGGAGGTGGAACAGGATCTCGGTCCGGCGCTAGCTCGCTTCGCCCGCAAGGAATAATTCCAGCGTACGGATTCCCTCGGACATGTATATATATATAAATAGAGGTACTATATTAGTGTGGGCGTCTGAACCAAGGCCATGTACGGCAACGATGCTGATTAATGTTTCCGCAAAATTACTCAGAAGACTTACTCTACCTCAACATCATCGGCTGCGACGCGCGTCTGCTCAGGGTATACTATCGTAAGACGCTTCCGAGTCTGATCCTATCGGTATTACTACAAATGCTAGGGGACGACAGGAATTGGAAAGGTTACTCGAATCCTACATACTCGAAATGCCAGACGTAAAACTGGTCGCGGTCCGGCAGAAGGCGGAATTGTACATGGACAGCGGTCAGCATACCGAAGCACGACAACTGCTAGAAGAAGCAGTCAGATTTTTCAGCTAACTAGGCATGACAATTACTGCGGCGTGTTTTTAACCTTTGCTGTCTCTCTGGGTATAAGCGCTGCAGACTGACGGTCGGCATGCCCAAGCGCGACAACTCGTCGATGAGATCCTCGAGTCGTTCAAACAAACAGGCAACAAAGCGGACGAGCCGTGGCTAGCACCTGGCATCAAGCAGATGATAGTTCATGATATCAGCAGTGGTCAGACAGAGCTAGCTTGGCTACTTATTGAACGCACTTTCGACCTCTACGAACTTGAAAACCTTGCTTGGAAGACACGATTTGGACTTGTCGACTTATTCGTTAATGTATATCGAGAGCACCGAAACGCCCCCAAAACAGCATTTCCGCTTACTCTTGCTTGGAGCCAACCTACCTATCTTACGTAGCTGCTGCCAGCAGGTGTGCAGACTCAGCGTACGGTAGGTATGACGACCGCTGTGGGCTTACCGTGCCGGCGAACAACTCAGCGCTGGTGGCAGGCATCGCGCAACTGGGCCCGTGAAGCGCAACTGCTCTCTCGAGCATCAACCTGGAGCGTTATTGAAGCGATGCAGGAGACTATGGGTTTTCGATGCAACAGGACGGGTACGAGGGCGACACCAGGGAGGAGATACAGGACTATACGGCGTTTCCAGGACCACAACTATATCGGGTATTGAGAGCAGACAAGCCACTCCCTGGCTCACAATGAGACACACTTCGTCGGCATTTCTGCGATTGGAGCTGCCCAATGCCCATATCGTGAGCCTAGACAAAGTAACTGCCGAGATCCGTGGGCACAATGATCCAGCCCGTATTCATCGGAGGGACTATATGCAGGTAGGGCGCGGCCTCTTTGTCGGCATGCTGTAGCCCGTGCTGCTACTCTACGCCTCCAGACATACATGACCATATGCCGAGTCTCGGCACAGCTAGCCACAGGAAGTCGGTATTGTTAAACTCGACCCCACCCGCGGAGTTGCCGATCTGCACCTGCCTCGGGGTTCTTAGCCACCCTGCAGACGACATGGTGATGAGGTGAAACCAGTTTCCGCATGTCTCATCAATCCATGCGAAAAACTTCCTTTCAAAAGCAGACCTAGCTCGTGAATAGGGATGCAGATAAGACATATTGTTATAATATAAGGGGGATAGCGCTGCAGAAAGAGTGGTGCGTCCATTTTTTGAGCGTATAACTCAACACATATACCGTCTGGCTGCTTCATGCGACTGCTAAGCCCGTCTCGTGAGATAGAGCCCAAAGATGAGATTCAATTATTTAGCGAGCTTTTTTCTTTAGCATCCTACTTCCTAGACTCGGAAAATAATGCGGACATTCACTACTCTATCGTTACTTTTCACCTCTTTCTAGGCTGATGGTGATTGGGCGATGCTGGCAGCGAATACTGACAATAAGACCACATACAATGGCGGGCTACGGAGTAGATAAAGTCAAAAAGCGTAAGCCACAACAAGTTACGAGTGCTTTAAGCCGCGTGATAAATCATCACCGAATCGAACCCTTAGTGGTGGCAAGACCACAGACATCAAGGAAGCCGTGAAAGGCAGTTCATTTAGATGAGAACCGGCCGACGCCAATAGGCTTGCATACCACAAGGCCTAGCAACCCTACCTACCGGCTCGCTATAGATGAGCTGTCCATCTGCAAACACCAAGACATCCCGCCAGTCACAGTAGAGCAACACCATACGTAGAATGGTTACATGTACGGAAGTGTACTGTAATAACACTAAAAGCGCTATTGCTTGCTGCCTAGATTCGTCTCTGGCGGGGAATGCATTCTGAACCATGATTGAGCCGCTAGTAGCCAGTGCTGCTAAGCATATAGCAGTCACTCACTCGATATACCAAAACTTTTCCCCATCGGTAGTTGTCGAACGGCCGTATTGGCGCAGGTTTTCTGTTAAGCATGGTTAGTACACGAGCTTGCGACCGTCCAACCCAAACCCGAAAGGTACCTTTGATATCAAACGATCAACGGGGCGACACTCGAAAATCGGAACGAACGGCTGAAAATGCCCATACTAAGACATGGCAGGCACCTAACAGTCGTTGGCATAGCAGTCCGACCCCCTGCCGATGCAGTCATTGTTAAACTAATATCCGTAGTCTCCGGCTTTACAATAGTCCTCGAACGCCGCCCAGCAATATTTCATGGGCTTTTCGATTTTTGTGCATTCGTTGCTCGTCCAGACGTAGTCCTCGGACACACTTGAGCTTTTGCATTTACATCTTTCCCCCTCCATAGCGACGGCTAGCGAGACATAGAGTAGGAGTAGAGACGCTGCTCTCATCATAAATACCCAGAGCCACAGAGAAATATGGTAATAAGATCACGAAGGAGCCGCATATTTGTCATATCTCAATACAGTACGGATATATCGGTGAGAGGCCGCATGTCGGCTGAGAGGCACTCTGGCTGGCTGACGGTAACGATCGACGCTGCAGGGCTTAGAGGCGACAGGACACACGTCAGAAATTCGCCGGTACGTCCCGCGAAGTGGCAGCGACATTAGAAGTAGTGATCTACGCACTTCTTTCATCGCGAGAACGACCTACCGAGTGTCTTATTATTGCAGATTCAGGCATTGACACACGGCCAACTTCTAACAGCCTTACACCTCGCTTCTCGTTCCATGGCCATATAACGCTTTACTACCTTATCCAGGCAATCCTATGGACGAGTCAAGGATTATTATTGTCTTAAACATATGGCATAGGCCCACGGCGTATATACTTCTCCGCTATGAAGTTGCAAAAAGTGGCTATTGCTCGTTTCTCACGCGCGCATATCAATGTCCTGTTACCTATTGGCTTACCGAATACCGGGAGAAGCGTGCTCGGTGTTGGTTCGTATTGCTCCCAGTCGTTGTATGGAGTTCTCCACAGGAGTTTAAGCTCGGCCGACTAGAGAGCGGGGATTAGTTATCACTTAGTTAAGAGTAGGGTTAAACAGTTAGGTAGCTAATATAACTAACTAAGTAACGAAGAAGCTATTAGTAAGGTTACTCTAAAAGGTACTATAGATATAGACTATAGAGAGAAGGGAATAATAATAAAGTAAATAAATTTTTATTTATATAAATATATTATAAGTTAAATCTTAAAGAGAATTTAAAAAAATATATAAAATATTAATTATTATATATAAGTTATTAAATTATATATAATATAAAATTTAAAATTATTTTTTTAAAAATAATTTATATATATAATTAATATTATAATATTTTAAATAAAAACTTTATTTTAATAAAAAAAGAATATATTATAAAAAGTATATTATAATATAATTAATAATTTATTAAGAAATTATAATTTTATAAAATATTTTTAAAAATTTAAAAAATATTATATAAAACTTTTAATTATAAAATAAATAATTAAAATTAAAATTAATTTTTTTTATAAATTAAAAAAAAACTAATTTTTATATTTTTAATTTTAATAATATTCTTTTTTAAAAAAAAATTTTTATATAATAAAAAAATAATTTTAAAATAATAAAAAGATTTTAAATAAAATATTATTATAATTATAATTAATTAATATATTTAAATATTAAAAAAATAAAAATAAAAAAAATATTTAAAATTTAAAATTTATTTTATAATTTTTAATAAAAAATAAATATTATTTTAATTTATTATTAATTATATAATTAAATTCTTTTTAATAATTTTTTATTTTAATTTTAAAAATTATTTTTATATTTTTTATATTTTTTTTATTTTTTTTAAAATAATTATTAATATTATTTATTTATTTATAATTTTAATATTTAATTAATATATTAATTATATTAAATAAAAAATTATTAATTATTTAAATAAAAATTAAAATAAAAAATAAACTTTATAAATTTTATAAATTTAAATTTAAGTTTTAATAATAATTAATTTATTTTAAAAAAAGTTAATTTTATTAAATTAATATAAATATAATATATTCTTTTATAATAAAATTTAATTATTATATATTATTTTAATTAAATAACTTTAATAATATTAATATATTTATTTTTAATATAATATTATTAAAAAAGAACTTAAAAAAGCTTAAAATATTAATTATTATATAAAAGTTATTAAATAATATATAATATTTACTTTTAAAGCTATTATTTTTTTAAAAATAATTTATATAAATAAATAATAATTATAATTTATTAATTAAGAGTTTTATATAAATAAAAGAAATAAAAGTTATATATAATATATTATAATATAAATAAAAACTATTTAAAAGTTATAAATAAGTAAAATATTTCTTTAATTAAAAGAAAAACTATATAAAGTTTTTAATTATAAAGTTAATAATAAAAATTAAATTTAAAAATATAAAAAAGTTATTTTTTATAATTAATAAAAAAATTATTTTTTTTATTTTTAAGTTTTATAATATTTTTTTAATAATAATTACTTTTTAATTAATATAATTCTTTTTATATAATAAAAGAAAATAAATAACTATAAAATAATAATAAAATAAATAAAAAATCTTTTATTTATATTTATTTAATATAATTAAATATTAAAAAACTTAAGTATTTATTTTAAAATATAATTTCTATTTATCTTAGTTATACTAAGCTAGATTACTTAAAGAATTTAAATTTATACTATAGTAAATATAAATACCTAATATAGTATAAGAGGAAGCTTTTATCTTAATATAGACTAATATATAGTATAAAAAGGCTAAACTAGTATAGAATAGTAACGCTCTAAGATATAAGGAACAATAGCTCATAACTTATACCGTGCCGAAGCCGTCACTACTAACAATCTACACCCTATCCCTAGGCAAGGATATCAACTATACTAATCTATTTAAATAGCTAGCTAGTTGATAAGGAACACTTCTATTATTAATATTACGCACAGAGTAATGGTACATGTATTACGTGATTGATTTAGTATTATATAAAATAATTACATAACACAATAAGGTAGCCTCCAAGTGTGCTCAATTTACTCGGACCTATCCTACCAGAGTTTCGCTAAAGATACGTTCTGACGGTACGTCACAACAAATCATCTCGCGACGTGATTATGCCCTACACTCGTACTATTCAGACCTCAATATATCCAGCCTTTCAGCCAAGTCCTGAACATATCCACACATGGTCATCGTGGGATTCCAACTACCCGCAGTTGGGAAAAGGGCAGCTCCAGTGACGTGAACATTTTTAATCCCGTGAGGACGATAAAGCTCATCCACGGAACCACCACTTGCCTTGGGTCCCATAAAACAAGTGCTTGATTCATGAACAACACCAGGGATTCGAATAGTGTCGACTGCTGGTTTTGTGTTCTTCCAGTCATGGGCTTTCTCATCCCACCATTCGATACTCGACGCGTGTGCATCGCCGCCTGCCATTTCTTTAATAGTAGCGTAGGTTGCCGTATCCATCACGTCCCAACACTCATGATCGTCCTTAGTCAAGGTGTATTGCAGGGTGACGTTGCAAGTCGGGTCAGTGCCTTTGTTGAGTTTGACATAATTGTCGGCGTTCTTCTCGCCGATCTCCCCAAGAGACGAGCAGACTAAATAGTACTAGGTTAGCTTTTATCCTCATTTGCAAAAGGTCGATTTCATACCAAACACAACGTAGTCCTCAGATCCAATAAGTTGGTCGAGGGTAGCTGCAGCAGCATAATCTGGACATTCACGAGCTGCGTCCTCTGCATCGGCTTCTGGGTGGGGACTATTCAGTGCCGTGATCGAGATGTGATACTGTAGGTTGCTCGTGGGATGGCTGCCAGCTAGGTATGCAGCAGCCATCTTGAGCGAGTCTTCCTTCCTCCAGTCCTTGACGTTCTGCACTGGGCATCTCGCTGAGATATGTGTCACGTAGTGGCCTGTAAGTCTCTTACCGACGGTGTCACGGCAACTCTCGAAAGAGTTCAGCAACATGGTAGCGTTGGGAATGGCTCCAGTGCAGAGGATGACCTTGGTCTTATTACCAGTCCACGAGAGAGTACCCTTGCTGGTTTCGATAACGCGGACAAAATCATCATCGTCGTCTTTACTCATGGTTTTCGCCACACAGTCGACCATTATTTCTAATGGCGCTCCCTCCTCAGCTTTAGCCAAGAGCCTCTGTCGTTCCAAGATGCTAAGAAGAGGCCCAGGAACAGAAAACTTGTCAAATCGCAGACGAGAAGTTGGACTCTGTCGTCCGACAGCAAGTGGGGCCGACTCCGCATATTTCGCAGTAGGAATCTTGCCAACCGAGTTTTTAAGAATGCCATCAATGGCAGCCTGTTGGCTTCCAAAGATACCATCATTGATCTGACTTGCGGGTATGACATTAAGAAGGTCTTTGGCCTGTTTCCAGAATTGGTCATTACGAGCAGTCTTTTTCATGGCCTCTGGAAAGTTGCGCATGAGGTCTAGACTTGGCTGTGGGCTCCATGCGGACCAAAATGTAGATCGGCCACCGAAAAATGGGCAAGAACCGTGGAGAAAGCCGAGCTCCTTGCTCTCAAAAGTCTTGCGTGAGAGGGTCCAAGGGAATGCCTCAGAATTTCCTTCCAGAACCATTTTGAAAGGAAGTGGTAGGTTCTGGAAGTGGGTAGGAAGCCAGAAACCTGTAACAAACTCAAGTATGAGACGACTGCACTAATAGAACGGTGTATAACAAAGTAACAAGGAATACTAATAAGAAATACTTACCTCCACGCTCTAAACAAAGAATCTTGACATATGGGTCGAGTTCGAGGGCCCTCTGAATGAATGCCAGAGCAGTAAAGCCTGAACCGATAACGATGTAATCAAACTCTCCATGGGCCAGGATATTCCCCCAAGTCTGGTCACTAAGTAGGATCAAGGTCAGAGCTGTAATAAATATCGCAGAAGACAAGTATGACTGCTTCATACCTCACGAAGTAGTCAACGGCCATGACAGATGAAGAAGTAGGTCCCTGCAAACCAGGCACAGGGTACCCTCCATAGGCCGTAACTGGCACAGGCTGGCGATCATTGTGATCTCTACCAACGCGGCAGTGGAAGCTAGGGATAGATTTCCCTGGGATGGTTAGGTAGTCTGGGAGGCTTTCAGTGTTCATTATGGAAGCAGGACCACTGGTGGCCGTATATGGTAGAAGTGAGTAAAAGGTTTGGCTCGCTTTTATGAAGCCTGTTTATTTGTTGTTATAACTGCTCTGGAGCGTCCTATTTATGTTTTCATGGCTTGGCATATAGCCCCTTTGCGACCTGAAAAGAGAGGGATACTATGTTACAACGCAATGCCGACATTCCGTTTTCCCAACCCTCGTGCCGTCAGCAATAAAGTCTCTCATAGCTTGACGATATGCTACCTGCTCTCAATTTATTTCTATCCTACTCCTGTTTCGACAGGATAGTTCTAGGCTGCTGCGGCTGAAAATACAAGTCACCACCGCTAAGCCCGGATAGATTCAGGTCACCCGGCGGTGTTGACAATATCTATCTTACCACCACGATGCGGGGTAAATGCGCAAATGGGGCCTTGGCAACATTCATTGAAACTTATTCAATTATTCGCACAACTAGTCTTTTTGAGAAAACAAGAGAACGTTCACGAAAGGAAATGTTTGATTGGAGCGACTCCTTGGCGGGGTAACATATCACATTTCAGATGCATAACTCTTGGCCAATCTATTGACTCCACTCTGCTTGATATGAGACTTGCGTATTTATCCTGCATTCTAGACCATGACGGCCTGATGCTGGAGGCTGGCTGAGCTTTCGAAAGCATCATGGTAAAATAGTAGTGCTCGTGACCAAGCGAGAAAATTAAACCGCCGGGTGACCTGAATCTATCCGGGCTTAGTGGTGAGCCCTTTCTCCAAGTATATTTCTCTAAAATCGTTAGTTAGCGAATACCGCCTTTATTCAGCTTCAGGAGCCGTCTGTATGTCTCGGGTGTTGGGCACGTTCGAAGTGAAACAAAGTACCTATCATTTTTCGGCACGTCGGGATAGACGTTTTTCGAAACTGTTGTCTCATATTGGTCAATAGGCGGGTATAGGAGAAAAGATGCCGAAGAAGGGAATGCATCCATCTGCCTGATGAAGCCCGAATACAGTAACAGGTCCGACGCGTTTAACTATATTGCTAGATTATACAAAGTATATACGAGTTCAGCTCTGCCAAAAGTAACTAGCTGGAATGTATCAAGACACTTGATTAATTGAACCTTGGCGCTGAGGCAAAAGCAGAAATACTTGATTGCTAAATGCAAGTAAGCACGGATGATGTATTGTCGATGATGTATTGTCTCTCAACGTCATCTGAAGCTATTGATGGGGCTTGCGCCACAATCGGGTCTCCCGAGGTCTCGATTCATTCATGTCTAGACCTTAACTTGGAAGAAAGTAATGCCCCGACCAACCTGAGCTGCTATCCGGCCTGTGTCTCAGCTCGCCACTGGGCATTCCTACGCATCATCAGCTCGTCTAATCCGTACCTCTTCTGGCTTGGCAGGATAGAGGCTGTAATGATTGGAAAAGTCACCAAGAGACTATATTGATGTTGGATGTATGTACTGTATATACAAAACCTATATATGGAGTCCATGTGTCCGTCTTGAAGCTCCCATCCAGACACCATTGAAATACATGAAACACAAGGAAGATAACAACCAACGACTGCTGAAAACTAGTGTGCGTTGTCAAGCAAACATGACTTGGCACGCGCAACTTGTGCTGGTGCTGGCCCTGGCCTGCCTGGGAGCCGCCCAGTGCTCCGGTGGCAAGTCGGACGCCTGCAAAGACAACCCGGCTATTATGTGGCGCGACAATGTCAACAACTACCACCCTGAAGCGTGCAATCTCAAGTGGAAGCTCGGCTGTACCAGCACGAACAGGAACGGCGTGAGCCAGAAGCCGCCGCCGTTCTTTCTATGCACTACCTACAAGTATCCATCTGGGCAAATACCTGTCGACGCCTACACGCTGTCGATGCAGAGTAACCAGGGTGATGATGAGTTCGCCGAGGACGCCGCTCCCTTCACGCTGCACGGCCTGTGGCCCGGGTCGATGAAAGGCCACGGCCAGAAGAATCAACCGTACGGCTGCAAGAACGGCCAAGAGTTCGATGAGAAGATGCTCACGACCTTTAAGGACCTCCTGGACTACTTCTGGCCTACAGACCCACAGTACAAGAACACGATGCAATGCTTCATCCTATCTGAGTGGATGAAACACGGCACCTGCGCAGTCATCACCGGCGCCGATGGTCAAGCGTTCCGGCTGTCGGAGGAGAGCTACTTCCGCACAGCGTTTGTAATGGCCAACGAGTTCAACCGGAACAAAGGCCTGCGCAAACGGCTAAGGGACCCGAATGGTCACCCCAAGGACAACCTACAGCCGCTCATCAGCGTGCCCTGCGTTGAGTGCGCATATCAAGCGACAGTCGGCTGGACAGACACAAGCGTGGCGAGCGTGCCGCGCATGTCGAGCGATTGCCTCGAGCAGTGCTTTGCGTGCGGCCACCACCGGGGCACATGCGTGGCGAAGCAACTACAAAGCACCGTTGAACTAGACCCCAGCAACGCGCCTCTGAAAGTGAGTGAAGGCGAGAGCGAAAGGGACAGCGACAGGGACAGCGACAGCGACAGCGACAGCAATGGATTTGCAAGCTTCCGGAGGTTGGCACATGCTGTACCAGCCTTCGTAACCAGCAAGAAAATCTCCCCCTGGAAGGGCACCTGGCGCTCGTTTGGCGCCGAGCAGCATGGGTCGGGCAAGTTCGAGTTCGCGCAGACGTTTACAGATGAGGACCGGACTGTCACTACCGACAGCCCGTATCCCTCGAAATGCACTTACAGCCAGCGCGGTGATGGAGAGCTGGTGTTAAGCTGCGGCTCCGGGCGCAAGGAGGAGTGTCTGGTACAGCGTCTCCCAGATGTTGGCAAGCTCGAGGTCGCCTTTCTGGCATGTAACCACACCGGAGCGCCGGCACCGGCGAGCTACTATTCGGCCATGGACATTCCTGGGTGCGGCAACTTTCTCATGTTCCGTTGCAAGTCGTCGGATCCCGGATGCGTCTTTTCTCCTACTATCACGCCAGCCGTCAAGACGGCGCCGCAGTCTAAGCCCGAGACCGAGATCAAGCCAGTGAGCCACTCTCAGGCAGGCATTGCTGGAGCACTCCGCGAGCTGCTGGGCTCATGGCGCACTCTCCAGGTATCTAGTCACTATCGAAATGGCCTCGCGCAATGGAACTTTACCGCCGATGGCCAGGCGTCGATGCAGTGGCCAAACTACCCTGATCGCGGCGTGCAGCGATACTCAGTCTCACACTCGGATACGGATCCCAACACTGTGCACCTTTCCAGCGCCAGCGGCACCGTTACTACCTGTCGCTTCGAGTTCAAGCACCAGCCCGTCTACTCTTACGCCGTGCTTGACTGCGAAGAGCCGAACAGGAAGACCAAATGGGCCATGGGCCGGTGCAACCCGTGCAACCCCCACTGTCGCTACTCGTGCGGCCCCGAGAACGACTTCTGCGGCGCCGGCTCATGCGACCCTGCCGACTCGGCGCAGGTACAAGCACACGTCGGCGCCAATGCGAACACGGCGCTCAATTACGTCCATAAGTGGTGCACACCTGAAGACCATAGCTGCTGGCCCACTGAGACAGCCATCCACGATCTAGAGCGGGCGCTAGATCCCGATGTGCCCCGCCTCGGCCTCCAGTGGAGCAAGTACCCGCAGCCGCAGCCGGCGCCGGTACCCAACACCTCTTCTAAGAACCAGTCCTTCTATGGCCTAGGGGCTTCCGGCGCGGGCGTCAAGGCGCTGTACTACTATAGGGACATCGCCGAGATGCACCGGCCGTGCTTCATCCCGACCAATCAACCTTCGGTATGGAACGCCGCGTCCGACATGTGTAGGGCGGCGCTGCACCAGAATGACTATCGCAACTGGAACCCCTTTATTGTTGTCTTCCCGCTAAACGAGCGCCATGTCACCGCTGCCCTCGAGTTTGCCGCACTCCACCGCCTGTGTATCGCTACCGCCGGCACTGGCCACGAGTATAACAGCCGTAACTCATGTCCCACCGGTGGCATCCTCATCCGCACGATTTTGCTCAAGGACAAGGCCTTTTTGCCCACCTGGGCCGAGGATCCGGCCCTGGCCCCGGCTGGCGCATTCCGCTTTGGCGCTGGCTCTGTCTTTGCCGAGATGCACCACTTCTCGCAAAGCCACGAGCGTGTTATTTCGTCCGGCTGGTGCTCCACTGTCGGCATGGTCGGCTTCCATCTCGGCGGCGGCCACGGGCCTTTCGCGCCGTCTATGGGACTTGGTGTCGACAACCTGCTAGAGATTGAGGTCCTCCAGGTCGGTCGTGGCGCCCAGGGGGAGCCTGTCGTTCACAAGAAGATCGCCAGTCGCCACCAAAACCCACAGCTCTTCTGGGCCATGCGCGGCGGTGGCGGCGGTGTCTGGGGGGTCATTCTGTCCATGACCATCCGCGCCCACCACGTGCCCGACGGAGGCCTCAGCCGCGTTTACACCGCCGTGAGCGGCACCTTTTGCGACAACGACCGCAAGTTTGGCTACCAGTGGCTCCGAGGCATGTGGACTCGATTGGCCCGGTGGCAGCTGATGCTCAACCACAAGGTCAGCACGCAGCCCGGCTTCTTCATCAACACCAGCAAGTACAAGAATGGTGACCTCTGTTCAGTCACTTGGACCTTCACCTTTGAGTACTTCTACGCCGGCGGTCAGACAGAGCCCGACTATATCCTGTTCCGCGACCGCCTCAAGGAGGTGCTGGATGTGAAGGCTGCGAATGTGCATGTGGACGAGACGAACTACAAGTCGGCCTATGAGTACGTCCTCTCCATGCCTCCAAACAAGTTTCAACTCGTCGTCACAAACCCGTTGCCTCCGCAGCACCCGCCTTCAGATCAGGCTACCGGCTCTCAGAACTCGGTCCTTGTCTCGCGAGAGGCTATGGAGACCAAGTTCGCCTCGACCATGATGAACGTGCTAGATATTTGTGTGGCGACTTTGAAGACTCCTGACAAGACATCGCCGGATCCATCGGGCTATCGTTGTGGCTTCCATTACCTCTACACGTCGATGACGGGCAATCTGGGAAGTGTGAAGCCCAGTGACACGGCCATCTCGCCGGGTTTCCGCTCGGCCCTCATGCTGTGGAATGCGCGAACCTTGACAACGAAGCAGTCGGACGACACAATCTACAAGCTTGGGCCCAACAGCTATTTCTCCGAGAGCTCGTACGTCTTGCACAACTGGGCAGACAGGTACTGGGGCAACAAGAGATTCGAGCAGTTACTCGCTGTGAAGAGGTCGCACGACCCTGCAAATCTTTTCTGGTGCCATCATTGTATTGGGGATAACCCAAATGATGCATATGGAGACCCGCTACATGTTGCGCCTGCTTCTGCTTATGAGGATATGAAAGATACGAAAGAGAAGAAAAATGAGAAAGATCACGCATATGTGAAAGATGAGTTGTAGCGGCCGCTAGCTGTTGGCTGAGTGCTGTCAGAGAAAGCGGCTGAACTGAGCAAGGTGGAAGGATAGATCTTGATATATTCGCTGCCATGTAGCGAATCAGTAGGTGGTAGTTCTAATAATGACTTTATTAATCACTAGACTTTCCTCCCCTAGTAGTTCCCGATACGTTCTCGCCTTTAATTATACCGTAATCTTAAGTTTTTATTACTATTATAACTTATAATAACTAGTATAAGTAGATTTTTTTATTTAATTTATTATAAAATTATATAACTTTAACTACTCTAGTTAACCCCTTAGTTATAATCTAACCTTAGTTAATAAAGTACTTTTTTTAATAAGGGCCTCTTATATAAATAAAAAAGCCTTTTCTTTACCTTTTAATAAGTTACTAGTACTCCTTATAAATCTAGTAACTTAAGGTACTAGTAGCTATATTAGCTATACTAGCTACTAAACGGCTACTATATTAGCTATACTAGCTACTAAACGGCTGCTATACTGGCTATACTAGCTACTGTACGGCTGCTGTACTGGCTGTACTGGCTGTACTGGCCACTGTAATCCGTACAGCTGCTGTACTGGCTATACTGAAAGGGGATGTGGCCCGCTGTGGCCCGCTGTGGTCCACCGTGGCCAGCCTTGTGGGTTCCTCTCCGATTTCCCGTTAAATTCTCCTCCCTGCTGTCCGAACCCAGTATGGCCCTCAACATCAACCCCTTGACTGCCACTGCCTCGCAGCTTCAGGCTAAGCTCACTTGCAAGTCCGTCACCAGTCAGCAGCTCGTTAAGCTCTATCTTGCCCATATCGCCAAATACAACGGTTATCTGAAGGCCGTCATCGCGGTCGCGCCCGAGGACCTGCTTAATAGAGCCGCGGCCAAGCTGGATGACGAGCGTGTTAACGGCCACGTTCGCGGCCCGCTCCATGGAATTCCTATCCTTGTCAAGGTTCCATCTCCTGCACTGCAGTTGCCACTGATAAATAGAACGCTAATCCTCATCTGCACCTGCAGGACAATATCGCAACATCCGCTGACTTGGGATTGCCAACCACTTGCGGTAGCCTTGCGCTTGAAGGCTCGAAGCCAAAGAAAAGTGCTACAATCATTGAACGGGTGAGTTTGGTTAGCACCGAAGCACTATTAACCCGATGCTAACGCCCCTTGAGCTTCAAGCAGCTGGAGTGATTATTCTTGGCAAAGCAAACCTATCAGTACGTCCCGAACTTGCCACCGAATGGTATACTTTTCTCTAACTATTTTCGTAGGAGTGGGCTTGGTACAGGTATGCCTATCGCCTCGACATAAGGCGAAAGAACTTAAAGTTTATTCTAGGTCTGATTTTGCGGACTCGGGATGGTCCGCTGTGGGAGGACAAACCCAGTCGGCATACGTTCGGGGTGGGTTCTCCCATGCTAACGATACCAATGGTGGTCACAGCGTAAGTACGACGTGGAAAAATTCGTGGAATATGTCTCTGATAAAATTCCTAGAACCCTGGGGGGTCTTCTTCTGGCTCTGCTGTTGCAGTTAGTGCCGGGATGTCGCCTTTTTCTATTGGCACCGAAACTATGGGTTCTCTCATCATGCCCAGTGATAGAGCCGCGCTCTTTACCATCAAGCCCACGCTCAAGATTGTCCCTCAGGATGGCATTATTCCGGTTACGCTCGAGGCTGATTCTGCTGGGCCAATGACTAAATCTGTGCTAGACCTGGCGAATCTTCTCGACGTACTAGTGGACCCGTCCCGTACACCCGTGCCGAAAGGGGGTTATACGACCGCTGTGAACAATTCTTGGGGTGATATCCGCATTGGATACTTGGATCCAGAACAATGGCTATTCCCAACGGAGATTGTGAAGTACGAGAAAGATGCTACTGATCAAATGGTATGTCTTGCTACCCTGGGATGATCAAGAATGCCACTCACAGCAGCGGAAGCTACGAGAATGGAATGCAGCCTACGAGAAACTAAAGTCTGTTGCCAAAGTCGTGAAACCCGTGAGACTTCTCTCAGTCGAAGAATCTTCACAGGACGGCAAGAGAGACATCTGGGATGCTTTTCGTATGGCCCTCAAATCAAGAACATATATATTGCTGCTAATGCGCAGACAGACACCACCTTCAAGGCTCTCTTGGAGGAATATCTTCAAAGCGTTGACGATTGTAAAGTCCGTACGCTTAAAGAGCTTATTGAGTTCAATGAAGAGCATGCAGCGGAAGAGCTACCCCCCAGTAAGTCGCTCTGATACTGCCATGAGCTTTGGTAAACTCATATCTTTGTTAGGTGCGGCAAATCAAGCTGGTCTCATCAGAGCCTTGCACGCCACCATGGATCCAGAGGAATATCGCAAATTGATAGACCAGGCTCGCAACACTTGCGGCGAGAAAGGAATTGACAGAGTGTTGGAAGAGAATGAGGTTGACATCATCCTTGGACCGGGTGATGGGACTATGTTCATCATTGCTGGCACTGCAGGTGAGTGGCTAAAATGGATTACAAGTGGCCTTCAGAAACCCTTCATTTGCTCCCTCCTGCTAACGAGTTTGGTTTAGGATACCCAGTCGCATCGCTGCCTCTTGGGTACCTAGATTTCAACGGAAGGCCATTTGGGATGCAGATTACGGCCAGGGCGCATGAAGACGCCCTTCTAATCCAGGCGCAAAGCGCATGGGAGGCAACCTTTCCCCCGCGCCAATCTCCGCAGTTGGATGAAATTGTGGCCTCGCCCTGATTTATCTTAGCCCATGCGCACTATCAGTATAGTACATCCAGATAATCCTGCTAATAGTCCTAAACCTGTTAGACCTCAGGGTCATCCAGTCTAACGTCTAAGACGACGGTATAGACTGGTAGCTTATTAATTTTAATAAGCTCTTTATTTACGACTATATCAGTAGTTAATAGGATCACTAGGCTACGTAGGCTATAACTAGTAAGACTACTAGTAATAGTAATATATTAATTAATACTCCTTTACTATCTAAATCTATAAATAACTTCTATAGTTATATATATAGTATATACCTATTACTATAAGTAATAATAACTATACTAGTATTAATATAATAAAACCTTACTAAAATATATACTTTTAAACTAAATATATAAAAAGAATTAGTACTTAAAATAATTTTTTAATAATTATAATTAAATTCTTAAAAAATAAAAGTATATAAATTTATTTTTTATAAAATTTCTTAAAAAGTTTCTAAATTATAATATTTAAATAAAAACTAAAGAAAAAATTTTACTAGTAAATTTTATCTTTTTTATTATTTTTATATTAAAGAGCGGCTAGCACGAAGGAAGTAATAAGGAAGATCTTAATAAATAGGCTATTTATAATAGTATAACTCTATTATTTACTAATAAGAACCTCCCTTATAAGATCCCTATAAGGATCTTATAGCTTTATAGCTATATCCTCCTTTATTATATATAGACCTATATAGACCCTTTAGACTTATAGCTATCTTATATTATAGTAATGCCTAGGCTCTTAACCTTATAGACTTATAGCTATATTCTCCTACTTAAGGCGTAGCTATACTATAATAGGCTACCCTCTCTTCTACCTCCTCTTTTTATACCTCCTTCTTCTCTTTAGGTATAGCTTATTTTCCTAGCCTAAAGCCCTTTTTAACCTTATTTTCTCCTTATTATTATTATATACTATACTAGCTATTTATAAGGTATACTAACTATATTAGGACTATAAATAGCCTCTTCTTTATTAATACTTACTAAATATATAGCTTATATATATATTAAATTCCTTTATAAATAGCCCTTTTACCTTATTAATAGCTCTTTTTATTTATTATATTTTAGCCTTATTATATTTACTTATTATTATAATATATTTCCTTACTTAGTTATTTTTAGAATAGCTTTTTCTTTACTAGCTCTTAATAGGTATATAGCTTATATATAATATAAGCTATACTTTAAATAACTTTTTTAATATAATAATAGCTTTTTTTATTATTTTTTACCTTATTAGACTTACCTTACTATTAAATTCGCTTAAAGCCGTGTTTTTTATAATATCTATAAAAGTATAACTTCTTACCCTCTTTTTTCTTTTTTCTCTTCTCTTCTTTAACTATCTATACTTTTATAAGTATACTCTTATTATATACTATATTTATTACTATCTTATAGTATTCTTCTACTACTCTATTACTAACTTTTATAAAGTCCCCTCTACTCTCTTCTATACTTATACTATATATCTTCTTTACTCCTTTTTTATATATATACTATATATACCTTATTAACTTAGTAATAGTAATTCTATAAAAAAAATTTTTTTTTTTTTTTTTTTAATATATAAGTTCTCCTCTCCTACTTACTATCTACTTATTATATAACTACTA
>JAAHCF010000349.1:0-38908 GCA_038367545.1 Beauveria asiatica | reverse complement strand
TTTTTTTTTTTTTTTTTTTTTTTTTTTTTAAAAAAAAAATAAAAAATAAAAAAATAAAAAAAAATTGCTATACCTCAGCGGACCCCAATCATCGCTACATCCCATCTTTGTCTAGCCCTGGAATCTATATTTGAACCTCCCCGTGGAGCCAGAACCCCAGACCGACCAGCATTTGTCCAACAAGGCGCTCTTGGCCTGTCGATTCATCTATACATTGCGCTTGTTGTGACATGCAGCGCCGCATCTTCTTCACACGCAAAACTGCTCTCGTCCATGCCAGACAGCCAGCCACATCTCGTTTGTCGTTCCTCAACCACAACATGAGACAGACTGCCACTGCCGGGCTCCGCCCCAAGCCATTCGTCCTCGATTCTTGCCGACTGGCCTTTTCCAACACGTCCGGCCCGTCTCCAGCCTCTGGGCGCTTCCCAATACTTGATGTTTTGAAGAGATGATATGACGTTTCACTGTGTGCAATCGATTGTGACCTCTTCCTTTTGCCATGTCACCCCCCTTTCCTCCTTCTCCTTCTTCTTTCACCTTTTCGACTTGTGCTTCACAGTCTGCTTGCTTCTTCTTTTCTTCCTGCTGCATACTTGTATTTCCCTTTCTTTGTCTTACCCTGCCTTGTGAACCAGACACACGGATTCTTTGCGCTGGACAGCAAATCGACATTTTGTTTCCTCTCTTGATATTATTACGCGCCCACCACACATTGTAACCATATTTTTCGGGCTTTGACACATTCACAGTCTTTTCTTCGGCCTTCTTCTTGGCCCATTCGCGGCTGGCCGCAGCTCATCACATCATATCCATATCTTGCCGTTGTCCCAGAACAGTACCGTCAGCCATCTGCGACCAGTAATCTACCACGACAGGCCATCTTCTACGACCAGTAATCTACTACGACCAGCCGTCTGATACGATCAGCCATCTACTACAGCAAGCTATCAACTACAACCAGCCGTCTAATACGACCAGCCATCAACTCCCATCAACCATCCATAACATCTCGCAGCTTCTTCCCATACCAACCTATATAGAACACACCTCTACAATGCACCGACGTCGAGCCGTTGTGCTCGCGCTGCTCGCCGCCGCCGCGCGCAGCGTCCACGCCATACCCAAAGAATTCTACACCAGCTCGCGCGACGGCGGCGTCTGCCCGAAAAAGGACCTCGAGGCGTGCCCGTCCTCCCTGCCGTCGGGCTTCTGCTGCCCCTCTGGCCAGCAGTGCCTGCCGCTCGCCGGGCTGACCACGGCGCTCTGCTGCCCCAAGAGCCGGTCCTGCGAGAAGATTTCGCCCATTGCCTGCGACGTGAAGCTGCAGGACCCAAAAGAGAACCCCGACGCCACCGTGATAACCTCGGTCTTTGACGTCGACCTCGAGACTTGCGACAACGGCTGCTGCCCCTTTGGGTACGCCTGCGCCGACCGCGTCTGCGTCCGCAACGCCAGCCAGTCTAAAAAGCCCGGCGAGGACGGCGGCAAGTCGTCGTCGTCGTCGTCGCCGTCGTCGACAGGGTCGGCGTCCTCGACAGCAGAAGCAACGTCAGCCGCCTCGACGACGACAGCCACAGACGTTGCCACCTTGTCGCAGACCGCGACTGCGACCGCCACCGCAACCGCCACCTCGACGCCAGACAGCAGCAGCAACAGCGACGCCGACGCTGGAAAGGGCGTCAAGTCCAAGACAATGTCCATCATTGGCGGCGTCGTCGGCGCCAGTCTCGTGCTTCTCATCCTCGTTGTCGTCGGCATCCTCTGCGTCCGCCGCCGCCGCAAGCGCGCCGCCGCCGCCTCCCCTGTGCGCGAAAAGACGGGCTACCACCGCGCCGGCTCCTCCACCACCACCACCTCCTCGGCCCGCGCCCGCGGCCTCTACATTTCCGAGCCCATTCTCCAAGAAAACTCGTACCGCAGCGATTTTATCCTCAAATCCCCCTCGGCCGCCTCCTCCATCAGCCAGCGGCCTACCGTCGACAACCAGTGGAGCAGCGGCGGCGGCGGCGGCATCGGCGTCGCCCCCCCGCGCATCCCCACCCCGGCCTCCACCAACCGGCAGCAGCGCCGGGACGACGACCTAGAGTTTCCAAACCCGTTCTCGTCGCCGGACCCGTCAATGGCCGAAGACCGGCGCTACTCACTCGCATCGTCGGAGATGTTTGACGAGACGGGCCTGAGGACCGGCCACGTCGTCACCGGCAAGCCCGCGCCGATTCGCAGCATGCGACCCTCGAGCCGGCGCATCTCGCGGGAGCCGCAGCATCTCCACGCCATGGCCGCCGAGCGGATCGACGTCTTTTCAGATGAATACGCGGTGCCTCCGCAGCAGCAGCTGCAGGATCCGTATCAGCAGCGGGACGCGTATGGGGGCGCCAAGGATCGCATGACGAAAATAACTACGTTTTCGCAGTTAATGGACAAGGCCGACCTCGGGGATGTGTATCGCGGGAAGCGCTACGTGCCCGGTTCGCCGCCACGTCTCTGAAATGAAATTATGTTTTTTTTTTTTTTTTTTTTTTTTTTTTTTTTTTTTTTTTTTTTTTTTTTTTTTTTGCCAATCCTCTTTTACGTCTCTTATGCATAATTCACCAAGTCTCATGATAGACATGTACGATTTCATGGCGAGGGAACAACATCATCTTTTTTTTTTCTTCATCTGTATCTTGTTTTCCCCTCTATCGAAGGGATTTCGGCCTTGTTTCAGCATTCTTTGATTCTTTTGTTTCAGGCTTGACGGGAGAGTCTGCACACAACATCACTTAGATAATTGTACTCCTCTGGACTTCTTTCATAGTCTTTTACGACTATTAGACATAACTATCAAAATGTTAAAGATTAAGCCAAGTTGACTCTGCTATCATGCGCATGTATTCGCTCCAAGATTCTCCACAATGACAAATGATGATGGCTTAGGCAAGTCAGACAAGATGCCGAATGATAATCTAAAAAGTCGCTCGTATCGCTATCCAAAGATTCATGACAATGCACAAACACAGTCGCAACCAACGTGTACCCAACATGGCACACACACTAGGCCACTTCACCCGACTGCAAATTTACATGACCACGCATTTCCTATGGTCCTTCTGTGGCGGCTGGGGTGGAACGTCTGTCCAGCCCGAGTCTTCCAGGCCAGAGCCTGTTGGCTGAGGTTCCTTGGACTTTTTCGACTTGGGCCTCCACCCACGCTTTTTGGCGTCCACAATATTCTTTGCGGCTCCTCGCTCTGCTCTGCTAGGTTTCCGGCTCACGCGCATTGGTGATCTCGTTGAGCCCGCTGGTGGCGAGGACAACCATGAAGGCAGATGGCGGGCCTTTTGTGATGTACCATTGCCGCCGTCGTTTGGCAGCGACGGGAATAGCGATTGTACAGGCTGGGTGGGTTGGCCTGGATTGAAAGGAATAGACTGTCGAGGTCGTCGAGGCACTGGTGCCAGTATTTGTGTCTCCCCAGGAGAGTCAAAGGCACCACTCACACCTTTTGGTGTGCTGATGATGAGCGGCTGGTCTTCGTCAGGATTGACTAGTGGCACATCGGGCGTTGACTCGTATTCGACAGTGTGATGCTTGGTGGGTGGTTCCATCAAGCTTGCTCGGCTACCTGGTACAGACCATTGGTTGAGAATTCCGCCAGAAAGACGTCGCGGAGCGCCCATGCTTATTCTCTTATTCAGTCGGTTGATTTGGTCACTGCTGGGAGGCGGTGGAAATAAACTCGACGCCAATTCAGCCATGGTTGCGTCTGATGCGGGCGCCGAGTACGCTGCAATGTCATGGTGAACAGGTGGCGGCACTTGCTGCAGTTGCATGGGGCCTACCAAAGGCCAAGTTTGCGCGTTGGAGAGTCTGCGATTATGCACCTGTTCTTCGCCGACTAAAGAGAGCTGCGCTGGGGGGATTGCGACCGATAAACCCAAGTTGTTGATTTGTCCGTGATTTGGCTGAATCTGCTCAACTGCGTCTGAGTATTCAAGGGTTGCGGGGGTAGTCGTTACAGTTGCCGTTTCAGATTGGCGCAAATCTGGAGAGACAGTTTCCATTTGTGGCTCCTCCGATACACCCCTAGCCGATTGGCCCTCGGGCGCAGGCGAGGCAGATGGGGAAACTCCGTACAAATCATCTGATATCGGTTCGGCATCTGCTGGCATGGCCGAAGGCGTTGATAGCGGGCGTGGGATTTCCTCAAATCGCTGTATGCTACTATACGTGGTTTCGTCGCTTGCGGTTCGTTGACGAAGAGGGATGCTGACCCCATGCATCTGGGCTTGCTGGGCACGAGGAGAAAACTGACCAGGCCATGCTGAAATTTGCGCTGACGCAAGGGCAGTAAACGGTCGTACCGGTGACGGCAGCGGTGCAACGGCTGGCCGTCGGAGGAATGCCGGCATAGTGCCAGGGTCGTCTGGCTGATATGGAGGTGGCGGAGGAACCCAATTATCAGCATCGCTCTCGTGGGGAAGTTCGCCTCGCCCGTCAGCGCGGCGATAGACGACTCTCTGACCATCAGCGGTACGTGGGTTAAGTCGACGGTTTACCGCAGCGGCCGTGGCAGCACGTCGCAGGGTTGTCGTGGAACGAGGACTTGCATGAGAGTACGGGGCATCCAACGCCTCCATTTCGTCCGTGGCAACAAAAGATTCTTCCTCTCCCTCGGTCCTGTTGACAGGGTTAACTCCGACCTTTCTCGGCACCAAGGGGTCATCATCCTCTGTTGACTGTTTGGGTGGCATGGGTGGCATGAGATGCTGGTTTGCGGTGGTGGCGGCATGGAGCAACTGATTGCGGCTAGAGCGGTTCTGTACCACGGTGCGCCGGCGCACGATGGCTACTTCTGTCTCAATGTCGCGTTGTTCTTCTTGCAAGACCTCGGCGTCATCTGTCCCGACGTCGATGGTGACTTGACGTTTTAATCCACTCCTCGGGCCGTACTCAAAATCTAGGATACACACGCGACCGCCATCTACAAAGTCAATGTCCTCTTCGTCGGTCACCAGTAGAGAGGGCGATATTCCTCGCGAGGTAATCAGCAAGCGATCCTTTGCAGACGAGTCGGCAAACCCTTCTACCCATTTGACAGTGCTGACGGCAGTCAGATCAGCGACCTTTGTACCTGCGATGAAGTGATTGCGAGTCTTGTCGCACAGAAGCTGCCATTGAGGGAGATTGGTATTTTCATCTTGACCACGAGATGAGTTGTGACGCGAGAGGTTACTTTGTTGGCTGCTGTTCCTGCCGGGTCCGGAGGAGCCTTCGGAAATACTGAGCTGGGGTTCCGGAACGGCATCCAAATCTTCGGGCACGCCATATACCCAAACTTGGCTACCGTGAAAGCCAGCTGCTACTAAATGACCATGGTAGGCAGCAGCTGGTAGGGTGCTTGGAAGAAGTTTGGACTGCGAACAAGGCTGTGAAACTGGGCCGGTAAAGTAGGTGGTGCCGTTGCGGAGGTCGTCGATGCGAATGGCGCGAAACGCCTCGAAGCTGCGGTCATAGGCAAAAGCCCAGCAAGCCTCCTCTTGGGTGCCGTTCTGTAGCAGAACAGCATGGCTGCAATCGTGACTAGTGTTGGGAAAGAGGATCGAAGTCGTCCACATGGCGCTGAGGTTGTCCTGGTCGGCGACAGTGGCTGGGTCATAGTAAGGAGCGGTCAAGACGACCGTGTTGGGAGGATTCGAGTGTATTGTGGTGCCCAGAATCTGTGTGCCGTCAAAGGAAAATGCAAGGTTGTCGACAGGATCACATTTGACCTGGCGGCGCTCGGTTGACATGGCATTGGGGTGTAGGGAGGAGACTTCGATTCCAGTATCGTAGGCGGCGGCCATGACGGAGCCGCAAGAAGAGATGGCAATGGTGCGAGGATTGTTGTCGAGAATGATGGCATGCTTTCTTTTAGGCGGGCTCGCTTGGAGGTCGTAGAGGTTAACCTGCATTTCGGTGGAGAGTACGACCAGAGTGGCTGCATCGTCGGTGATGGTGGCAGATACGGGTCGGCGTTGGATTTTGAGTTCGCGCTTGACTTGAAGATCGGGGCCACTGACGGCGAGGACGTAGATTCGAGATGAATTGTAGGCGAGAAGGTAATGGCCCTTGGAAGAGGCACTAAACTGCATGCCCTCGCCACCGGGACAGGAGGAGGAGCTATTCGAGTTTGAAACCAGCTTGACGAGCGTTTCGGAGGGGCGATTGTAGGCGTTGAAGAGATTGCGCTTGACCTCACGGGCAAAGAGGCGGCGGAATCTGGGCAGGTCATCATCTTGAACCTTGGAAAAGCCAGCGTGGGCGGTGGCGTAGGAGGCGCATCGTTGAAGCTGGCTTGCGTAGAGGTCGGCTTGCTGGGAGACGCGACGGGTCTGCTGGTTGAGGACAATGAGGGAGGCGAAGCAGTCGGGGTCGGCAACAAGCAGGATTCTGCCGGCATCGTTAGTGGGTGGGTTAAACGGGTCGTCGAGATATGATTCGAATGTGCGTACTGCGAGATGATTTCGTCGGGGAGCCGCTCAAAGGCTGACGGTGACGGTGAGAGGTTGCTACACAGAGCGGCGGCATCAGTGTTGGGGGTCGACGGCGGGGAGGGCGATGTCGTGGGCGCAGCGTCGGCCATGCTGGCGGCAACCGTTAGGAGACGAAGAGGCCGCGGCCGATTAGACTTTGGGCGGCATGGGAGGAGGCTTGAAATGATGTCAAGATTCGCAGCCTGTTTTGGAAGTGATCTTGACTCTCTTCCGAAGAAAACAAGGACAAACAAAAGGCTTGAGAGGAGGAGTAGGACGAGGTCAGCGATACCATGTGCCTTGGCAGTGACAAACGGCGGCTGTGCCTGTCAGACCACCGTTATAGGGGGGGGGGGGCTTACAGGCACCTATGGTGGGCACTCGCCGTTGGGTGTCGTATTATTTTGGGGCAAAAGTTGATAGTTGATTAGAGCTGTAATAACAATAGCCGATTAATTATTAATTGCTAGCTCTACGAAAGGAGAGTGACGTGGATTATTTTACTGATGAACCATGGCCGCACCATAACTAGGCCATGGCCCATGGTTGCATAGTCACATAGCATCCAGCCAATATCCATCAGCCATCGCTACCACCATGCCCATGCCACCCAAGCACGCACCTCTAGGCTGTCGGCGGCTTGCTCATCTTGGCGACCCTGTCAATTATTTTATTTTACCACGCAGGGTGTATCTGCCGTGAGTCGGTCAGGATTCTAAATTTCTAAATACACATCATGGACCGAACATACCTCAGACGAGGCAGGCCTGAGCAAAGACATGACAGCCTCACCACGCTGGCCTGAATCATGCGTCCATGACGGAGGCAGACCGGACGAATTCCGCCTCACCGCGCATCCATCTCGCCCAATGCTTATTATTAGCGGCGTCGATATCTGCTGTCGTCAGCGCCGACACTCATTTTTTATGCCAGATAGCTTGGCCATCTTGCCGCGAATGCAGAATCCCCGCATCTGCCAACCCTCCACTCGTACAAACAACTTGCAAGTGCCGAGCTCATCTATAACGCCAAGGTCAAGTCCCGCGCGGCCATGGATTGATTGCAACGACGTGGCGTTTGGAATCACTTGCGCGCCGCTGCATGATGCATCTGCCCAAGAATCGCCCACCATGTGCTACTAAAACCCAAAAAGCCCTTCCTTTTCTCTCATAACTATCTCTGGCGAGCAAATGTGCTCGGGCCTGAGGCTGGCACTATTTTCGGACATGGGCGCCATCACAGCCTGCCCGCGCATGCATGACAATCTTGACCGATCCCATGATACATGGCTGTTACCAGCCTTTCACAGCCAAGCCCACAACTACCGGGCTGACACGGTATCGTGCCAACAAATTCGAGCAAGCCTAGGGCAAGAAAAGTGAGAAAATTCGCTGGCATTTCGAGCCAGCATCCGGAAATGTTACGATTGCTATTTAATTATTGAATAATTCATTATTACCTCTCCATCTCCGCTCACCTTCCTGACCGTTTTCGTTGGAGAAACACGAGGCAGCCGCTCCACCAGGTCCCTGTCGATAACATCCCGCTGCTACTCCAAGTTGGCGCCTGTATTAATTACCAAGCAAACATTCTCGAGGCTCGCAGGTTCGGCGACACTGTGGGCAATGGAGTCTGTCATTGCGCGTCAACTAATCCGTACTGAGCTTCCCTAACTAACCTAGTTACATAACTACCGCGACCTGCAAACCATGTATCAGCATCGTCGAAAATCGTGGGCAAAGTAGCATGCGTCCAAGGCCTCTTATTATTTCTTATATTAGTGGTATCACCAAATGCAGCCCCCTCATTGGTCCAATCCAACATTAGACCCACTCTTTTACCCTGATCAGTTACTGCAGGCAAGAGCCTGTAGCAGAGAATAACAAGCAATCAACACCAACCAAATCAACCTGTGATACGTACGAATATCCCTGACGGAACCAACAGGTATCAACCTCATCTGAAAAGCCTCTATAAATTTCATTTCCAAACTCCTGCCTCGCCTAGAAACTCTGACATTTTCCAACCTCTGTTCTCCGTCTAGTTTACAAATGCTCGTCACGTCGTTGCACGCCAGGCGCCTCTTATCTGTCCATCTTGCCACGTCTCCTACCTAACTCATCTCCGGAGGCTGATTAAAGTCGAACGGCTGGAGCATCTCCTCAGTAGTCTGCAGCTGCGCACTCAAAAATTCATCCGTAATCAGCGCCTCGATATCTTCATCTGCCCCTTCACCACCACCACCACCACCACTGCCAAAGGCGGGCAGAAAATCGCCCATGGCCGCCACGTCAAAATGCATCCCCGTCATCAAGTCATTGCCCGCAAACGGCACGTCAGGAGGCAGCACTGCCTGGCTCTGCTGCGCCCGCACCAGCGTATCGCGAATCTCGCGCACCGGCGGCCACGTGTTTTGAATCTCGCTCATGGCGTCCAGCAGCAGCGAGACGGACCGCTCAACCTCGGGGTCCGTCCACGAAGCCTTGAGCAGGTACCGTCGCATCAGCACGATGCCTGTCGCCGTCGCCAGCGTCTGCACGAAATCCAGAGGCAGCGAGCGGTATCGGTAGAAGCGCGAGAAGCTGCGCATCAAGCGCTGGATCGCCTGCAGCGACTCGTAGCAGATTTCGACGTCTTCGCTCTCGGCGATGCCGGGCTTGTCAAACATGTTGGAGGGTGGTCTGTGGAGGATCATCATGACTGTGTGGAAAACCATGCTGAAATCTTTGGTTAGCCCTGCCTCCGTCTCCTTGAAGTAGAGCACCTACTGTAAATGCAGTACCGACGGCGGCACCTTGCCCACGGTCCACTGATTCCAGTGCACTGTGCCCGGCAAGCTGGACAGCCACTTTGTGAGCGAGACGTGAATCTGGCGCGACTTTGCCGCAACGACGGCCGGGTCCGTGTCGCCACGGCGATTCTCAAACAGGTCCGTGATCATGACGTGGATAATCTTGGACAGCTCCGCGCGGTAGATGAACGACCCAACCAGCGCCACGCCGTCCTCGAACTCGGTCGCCGACACCTTTTCGCAGAGGTACGTCTCGAGCAGGCCCTGCCAGTCGGGCGGATACTGCAGGCGAATCGTGTTGCGCACGTCCGACTCGTTGGGGTACAGCGCGGGCGGCCGGCCAAAGTACAGGCTCAGCTGCTTGTCCGCCACGAAGACGGCCCAGTACACGCGCCGCAATATCTCACGGTCCCGGTGCACAATCACGCCGCCGCCGCCGCCCTCCGGCCCGCCCTCCCAGTTGCTCGGGTCCAGGTGCAAGCCCATCTCGTGCGCGAGCCGAAACGCCATGCCGCAAAACAGCCAGCCCTTGGACGCCCGCCCGACCGCAATCTCGCGATAGCCCAGCAGCACCAGTGCCTGCAGTAGCGTCAAGTCCGGGCTATCGAGTGAGCCGTAGAGGAGCGCCTGCGCCTGGCCGGCAAAGACATCGGACACGTTGAGCGTGTCGTCGTGCTGCAGCGCGCCGAGCGCGCAGAGGGCGTAGAGCAGCACGTCCGAGTAGTGCTGGCCGGAGCCGACGTCGTAGTCGCGCAGAAAGTACTCGCGGTAGACAATCATGCTGTACTGGTACTGCTCTTTGAAAAACGTCGCCATGAGCTTCTGCGACATTTCGTCGTGCGGCGCGTACTGGAACGCGCTGCTGCGCGGCGGCGGCGGCGACTCATCCGACTCCGAGACGAGGCTTGCGGAATGCATGATGACGGAGGGTAGGGCAGCGGGATCAAAGCCCGCGTCCTGGAGCGTGCTGCCTGCGGTGGGCGGCGGCAGCGGCGCCGAGATGCTGCCCGCTGGCATCGACGACTCGCGGGAGAGATGCATCTGCAGGAAGCTGGTGCCGCCAAAAAACTGCGCGCCCTGGCTGGGGTGCAACCGCCGGAGCTGGCCCGATCGGAGGCGCGCGGCGACGACGTTGGGATCCGGCGGCGTCTCCGTCTTTTCCGGTCCCGAGCCGCCACCGCCGTCTGGAGCGGCAGCAACGGACAAAGCCGGGAGCTGAGCCAGGATCTCGTCACGCTCTGCGCCGTCGGCCTGGGCGAGCCGGCGGATGACTTGCTCGAGCGCGGCAATCTGGCCCTCGAGGGCAGTCACGTAGCTCTTTGACACTGGGCTGTTGGTGTGGGAATAAGTTAGCTATAGTAGGGGGCGGGGGGGAGGATAAAGTTTCGCGGGTTACCGTTGCTTTTCCCCCGTGCCTAGCAGGATGCATTCCTTGCCGGCCTTGACACATCGGAAGCAGGGTCTTTTGCGATCACATTTGATCTATTTTTTGTTTCCAAAAATGAGTCACTAATGTTCAATGATAAAGGACCCAATGTGCGAACCTTGCGACGGCGACATCGCTCACATCTATTTTCGAGTTCAGTAAAATGACAACCAAGAGATGTAGAATCGCGGCAACTCACGAGGTGCGAATCGACTCTCCCATCGGAGTCTGCGTTTCCTCCATTGCGATTGGCTTGCCTACTCACACATGCAATAGACAACCAGGAACATGAAACAGTGGCCCGCAGGCCAAACGCACACGTGTCAAAATCTTGTATTGCAGGCTGTAATATGTTCAAGTTGAAGAAGGGTAACGATGGTGAGTGGTGCCCCCGGCTGGAGCGGCTGGACCGGGTCCGTTAGGCGCTGACGCCCTCGGTCTTGAGCGGCGGGGGCGGGGTTTCAGCGGGGTCTCGGTCAGTTACAGAGTTAAAAGTTAAGATGGGACATCATTTTAGGTTATCTAATAGCCCAAGGTAATTAGTTGAATGCTTAAAATGGCAGTATTAGATGGCGTTTTACAGTGTATAATAGGTTAGTTCTATTATTTCTTCCAACGGGTGTAGAGAATTATTGCTAGTATCTTTTCCTTCTCCTATCCAGAGCAGGCCGCAGGGATTTATATGGGCAACGGACACAGAGATAGTTATCTACCAGAACCGCTTAGCATACATGTAATACAAGTACAATCGATGAACCAATAACCGACACCTATAAGAGCTTGACTTTGATAAAGGGTTTTGAGACAGATTCTTTTAAAAGATAAAAAAAAACAAAAGCCGGTGTTCGTGGGCCGCCACTTTGGCCTCTCCTAGCTTATAAAATAGGCCCATCTTACCTAGTAGGCCCCAGTAAAGCCTTTATCAATATAGTCAGAATACACGAAAAATAAAAATTAGTAGCCTATACTTTGGCATGTCCCGTTCTTTACCAACCATAATCATAGATGTCTGGCCATGGTGGTAGTTGGTCATAGAATAGGCCTACATGTGAGGATGTTTTCTGGTTGCCTCACGCGTCATCGTCACCTCAAGCCACAAAGCTAGATACACGCCGCCTACGTTTAGTGAAAGGCTTTTTGGCGCTTGCTTGATATAAAAAGAGCCTACCTGCTCTGCTGTCTGTTGCGATCTCTCCAAACCTCGGTCAAATCATCAAAGCAGCTCAAATTCGGCCACTTTTGCTGGTAACCTTGTTCGCGTCAACTCAGCCAGACAACTTTTTTCTTTCTTCACCAAAAGAATAATTCGATTTTTGAAAGAGTGAGCTAGGGTTTAAAAGTTGATTCACAGGCCCAAATACCAAATAGTGCCACCGTCGCGAGAAAACTTGTCCGAGATGGAGTCTTGGAGGTCATCTATACGAAACCCACAAGACAGCCAGACACCGCGACGTGGCGATGAGGAAGCACAGCTAGTGCTTCAAGAGAGCCCATTGTCTACTCATTTCTCAGGCGGCAGTCAGCACAGGCGCATTTCACAACATCCATGGAGACTAACGAACATGATCGCCTTCATGTTCTGGACGAGCCTCCTTCTGACTTTTTGTATCGGCGCCGTCGTATGGCTCCTCCAGTTCTTGAGCGCTATTTTTCTGCGCACTCCGGAACCAGCGCTCCTTAATCTGCTCCGAGCGATGAAGTTTGCCCCTGGAACCTTTGTCGGTGTGGTCACGTTGGAGTTGGCTGCATATATATGGTGGTGGCTTCAAGGCTTGCTTGGCCGTCGACATGTCCACCCATGGTTTACGTTCCCCGTGTATAAAGCCTTGTTTCTCTTTTTCCTCGAACTTGATGCAATCATGGATTACTGTTCTCCATTGCGATGAGCCACAAGATGCGAAAATAGTCAAGGCGCGCTTACGGCTTCCAAACTGGCCAACAGCCATCATGTTTTGCGGTTGCATGACATGTGATATCCATTCTTTCTTCCAACGTTGATAGATATTCGCGGATAGGCCAATAGAGAGAGAGAGGCCATTCTCTTTTTCCATCATCCTCGAGTGAGTCCTCAATCATCTCTCGCCATCTCCTCAGACTGGCACATGGAAACGAATCGGCAAATACACGCATGCTATGCCACATAAGAATTGTTATAAAAAGACCCAAACCTCGAAATCCTTTCCAAACCTTTAGCTCACAATATCCTCGTCTCTCGCATCCAGCACCAGCATATGCCCCGGCGCATGCGCCATCACCACCCCCTTCAGTTCAGCTCTCATCACAGCCTCTTGCGGCGTCACGCCACATCCCCAAAACACGGGCACCTCACCATCCTCATTCTCCTCCTCCTCTTCGCGTCCTCTCATCTCCCCCCACGGCCTCGTCCCATCCTCCGTCAACGGCGCATCACCCCATTCCGGCGCATCAACGTCCCGGATCCCCAGCTCCGCCAGCGCCGCCCACCCCCACGCCAGCGGCTCGCCGTGCGTCTTGCCAAACCGCCTCGTCACCGCCCTGACCCTGTCCACGTCCCGCTTCCGATACGGCCGCATCGACACCACGTACGTTGCCCCCGTAAACACCCCTGCGGGGCATAGCGCCCTCGTCGTCCGGTACATGGGCACGTTGCGCCCCGTCGCGACGTGCCGCGCCGGCAGGCCCGCCGCCGCCAGCGCCGTCTCGAAGCTGTACGAGCACCCAATCAGGAACGCGACGTGGCTGGCCGTCCACTCCTCGAGAATGTCCCGGCAGTGCGACTTGGCCAGCACCCCGTCGCGGTAGACCATGTACGCCGGAATGTCGGTCCGCAGGTCGCAGCGGCCTGTCGCGGTCAAGTTTGGGGAGCAGCCCGTGATGCTGTCAAAACGGCCCGCGTTGGAGGACTCGGCAATCAGGGGACATGGCACCGGGTTGCGCGCACAGAGTCTTCTGAAATCGTCGGCGTACTCGACCGGAAGGACCAGCATGTTGGCTTGTAAGAATCCGGGGGCAAGGCCCGACGTCGGGCCCGTATGTTTTCCGTGTCGCGCCGCGAGGCGAACGTCAAGGCCAGTCGCTACCGCATAGTCTCGCCCAGTCATACTGATTAAAGACTTTGCAAAAATAAAAGAGCCTTGATGGAATCAGATTTTAGAACAAAATGTAGTTGTTTTATCCCAATTTACCCCAGCATTGCCCGGCTTTCCTGACTGGTCATGTGGTTGTCTCGCAAAGCCCAGCTCATCGGACTTGAGCCTCCGTCGGTAAAATACACTACTGCCGTCCACTTCCGGGGCCTCGTCTAACATCCACCTCAAATATTAACAAGGGAGAATCATTGATAAAAGGTTGATGATATTGCTAGTTTGAGTCTGTATTATCACAATTAACTATAATCTCTGGCGCGCAAAGCTGCGACTCTCTCAAGCAGTTCCATGACTTATACAATTGGGCCGCTTTCCACTCATCTCATTCCGGGCCAGGAAAGTGGCAGCCATACCTAGTAATTTGAGCTTCCAGATGCTCTCCCTTCTACGTTTTTGCGCTCTTGGGAGACCGAATCAGTGTACGCCTGACATATGACCGAAACACGCGCTTGGCGCCCGTTGCCCATCGCTTCACTCGATTGCCCATCCGCTCCGACTTGATTGACACACTTGCAGCGGAATTCTTGTTCATAGTCGGATCGAACTGATTGGTTGAAGCACCAGGGAGATTGGCCTTTGTAAATTTCATATGGGGCTCACTACTGATGCATGTATGACCAGGTGCGGGTTTGCTATGTGTTGTGGGTGCTGCCTGGTTCGCGGATCGTAATCGTAGAAACGAAAATTTTGGCTTCACGCGGCGCACTAGTGTCTCACCGGAGTCTAACTGCACTCTTTGCATCTCTTCGATCGATTCGCGAAGAGATCCTGTTCTTGGCAACATGACATTTGCACTTTCGACTGGAGTAGGCGGATACGAAAGATTGAACTGATCAGATGGTTGGCACGATCCGCCTGCACTGTTCCGTTGGGCGACAGTTGCGGCCAACAACTCATGTCCTTCACTTATTCTCGCCATGTCGTTGGCTCTTTCTGCTCTCTTGTCAGTATCGATGCGTGGTGGCGGCGCCACGTCCGCCAGTGCATTACACTGCTTTAGTCGATTATTACGGATCACTGTTCCAGTCTGACCAGTTCGCCCTTGGCCTAGCTGGTTTCGCGATATTTTCAACTTTAGTTTTGGAGGGGGCTTGAAAGTGCTGGTTGATCTACCATCATCAGCGGAGCGTCGTTCTCGTCGAACACCATTCCAGGCCGCTGCGTGCTCAGTCTCTCCGGATGAGGGTGGCGTACGAACACGCAGCTTCAATTTTCCAGGGCTACCCGAGCGTGATACGTGACTCCGAAGAGACAATGAGCGAACCTGAGAGATGGCGGAGTCGTTCTTATTCTGCTTTGGCTCGGAGCCTTGAATCGCCTGAGCGGGATGAGTGCTCAGCGTCTCTGCTGGAAGAGGCGGTAGCGCCTTCATGAATTTTTGGTGCAGCTCATTCCCGCCTTTCTTCTCACGATGGGGGGAAAGAGGTTCAGGTGCGAGGACCAGCATATCTTCTCCCGATGATAATGAATGCTCGGCCAGGGATTCTTCTGCACTGGGAGCTGGGGTGTTAGTCTTTGCGGCGGCTATGTTACGATGATGGCGCTTCGGGTACGGGTTCTCGGCAATTTCCATCTCATCCAGTGTTTCCATCGTGGATAATTTGCTGCTTCGTCTACTGCGTCGTTCATCAGCATCGTCCTCGTCACTGAGCCTCGAAAAGGGAGATTTTGCCAATCTTTCGAATGAAGAAAGCAAAGACGTAAAATCTGCAAATGCGGGATCCAGTGCCATGACATTTTTGTTGAGACTCAACTGAGATGCTCGCCTCGCCTTGTTAGTCATCTCCATATTCGGGGCTGCTGTCTTTAAGCCGTACTGCCTTTCTGTAGCAGGAAGTCGTCTGGGTATATTAGTATCATTCGTCGCCGTTTGGTTTTCTCCCAGTATAGTGCCAAACGCCTCTGTATAAGCATTTGTGTGTTCCGAGGCTGCCATAAGCTTGTCTGCCGCGGCATTGGACATTGCATCCGCAATTGCCCGTTCAATCTCCTCAATAGAATCATCATGGCTACCTTGGAGGTACGAGCCGAACGATTCCTCCATGCTGCTGACTGTCTGGCTATAACCTCTTTGGCAAGCAGCGTGTGCAGGTCCCGAGTCCGAAGTGATATCTATGGTACCATGCATTTTCAATTCCATATCTTGTTGTAGGATGGCCGGCTTCGAGCCCCTGCCGACTCTGTGGGGGACGGGAGAGAGTGGCATATCCGGATGGCGGGCGGCCTCAGGACCCGAATCATTGAAATCCTCGGTATAGTCATAGTACAGGGTGCCGCTAGGCCGCAAGGCTGGACAAGTGCTGCTAGATGTCATTGGCCGCTGGTACATCTCAACAATTGAAGTCAAGCTCGCAGATCTACTGCTCTGATCAGTCGAACTCATGTAATACCGATCAGAGGGTCTTGATGCCCAAGACACGGTGGAACTCGGCGTTCTAGCGCGGCCCGATACTGTCATGTAGTGGCTCGGACCGGGTGAAGATCGAGACGGCAGAGAGCTGGATGATTTGTTCATTTCGGCACGGAGAGACATTGGCGGGGCTCGTCTTTGGTTGTTAGCAATCGAGATTTTGTAGAGGTTGTGTGCTACCCTCTGTTCCTGTGTTAGCAGTCATCATAATTTTCGCTATTAGGAACGAGCTTTACTTGAGGGCCACGCTCGCCGTCCATCCTTCTACTGTACTCCCTGCTTCGAGCATCGGCCATCGTGGGTGAGTTGATACGTGTGCCGGGACGCCTCAGCCGCGCAGGATAGGGCCCAGGCGTTCTAGATTTCTGCCAAGAAGGATTTCGAAGATGCGTAGTGTTTGACTGCATGAGGCGTTGACCGACGGGGTACCTGGAGTAAGGGGCTCTCGAGGAAGAATCGTCCTCGTGTCGAGCCATGGCGGAGCTATAAGTCGTTGCATTTCGAGACGCATATAATGATATAATCTCCGATGTTGTATCCCTGTAGGATCGTACCCTTCGTTCATGGACTAACTGGCCCTCGTCAAAGCTGCGCGTGGTTGGGTCTCTGGAGAAAGCTGGGTCGTAGAGACCGCGTCTCGGGCGTAGAGGTGCATGATATGTAGCGGAGAAACCTCTATCGACGGTGGCATGATGACCGAGATTCTCTGGTCCGTGTGACATTTTTTGGCGTGCTTGAGAGGCCGCCAACTGTCGAGCTCCTGCCGCATTATCGTCCATTGTCCGGAGCGGCCATCTTGCCGACTCCTGTTCCAGGCCCAGAGGTCCTAAAGACCTTGAGCTAGAGCTTCGAGGTGCTGTATTGCTGGCAGGGAAGCCGTCAGCTTTGTGAGTTTGAGACACGTCCATTGCAGTATTGGGAAGCTGGATTGTTCAACTTGGTGGCGTGCTTAGCACACCGGGGATAAAAGTGTAGGTCAACGCTGATAAATATAAGAATAAGTCGAAAGGAGGAAATCGGAATCAGAGTCGGCAGCCCGGGCCAAAGTGAAGATAGTGTTGTCAGAAGGCAATCGTTTTCAGCAAGAGCAAGGTTTCAAGTATATCGGAGCAAGATGTGCATTGCGTTGTCTGCCAGGGCATGGAGCGACAGAACAGTCACGGTTCCAATGCACGAGAGAGAATCGACCTTGAGGATTGAGGGATGGCAGCAACTTGCTGCCTGCCTGCCTGCCTGCCCACCCACTTGACGACATGGCTTTTTGGTGGCAAGAGCGTGAGGGACGAGGTAAAGAGAGGCGGGCATTGTCACAACAGACTACGAAGGTGCGGGTGCGAGGACGATAAAGGGCGAGTATAGGCGAGAAGCAGCAAAAATTGTGTATTGTTGTATCTTTTGACTTTTCGGCAGGCATCGATAGGGCCGATGACGGCAACGCTGGCAGCACGATGATGACGGGGCTGTCGTGATGGTGGGAGGTGGCATATAATAAAGGTGTGCGGTGAAGTTGGCGTTTGTCGAAAAAAACCGCATACTCAATATAACAAAGCGACGAGTCATATGCATGGGCGGCAGTCGCTGCAAGGTGTCAGTTTTCAGGTGCAGTCAAGTTGTTGCAGCGAGGTGACAGTCCATGCTCGGGCCGCCGTTGGCCATTGATTGTCCAAAGCGGCGACAAAGTCTCAACGCTCAATCGCTATAAAATACCCAGCAGTGCGCAGGCACCCACTGCAGTCCTGTTTGTTGGTTTCGCGTCCCCGTGTCAGCGCCTTGGCTTTTCTCGAGTTCTCTGCCCCTAAATAAATAATAACTAACGCTACGGAACTAATCCGTACAGATTAATCCGTACTCCGTATTATTATTCTCGTTCGGCCTGCAACCCCGACCGCTCACGTGCGAACGGGGCCAAGTCCAAACCAAGGCTGTGGCCGAAATGAAGGTGGGGGCTACCTAGGTACACCGTGCCTAGCACAGCACTGGCTAGCAGTCGTGGGTTGTCACACTTGTGCGAGACACAAGCTGCATTTGCAGACTCGTTGCTGGCAGCTGTATCCGTATTACCAGAATGTTGTATCCGTAATTTCATTTTGCTTCGCATCTTTCTTTTTCTCCTCTTTTGCTAACCTTAATACGTACCGTCTACGTATTACTGATAGATCATCTGTCTAAACGTCATGAGCCCCTGGCTAGGCTCGTCCAGCACCACTTCCCCTGGCCATGGTTCAAACTCTCTGGCCCTCTCATGAATACTTTGCAGCCAGTGCGATCGGCAGGCGCCCCTTATAATTAGGATTCTGGAGAGCCAACTAGCGACTTGCGAAGGATCACCCGTTTTTTTTTTTTTTTTTTTTTTTTTTTTTTTTTTTTTTTTTTTTTTTTTTTTTTTTTTTTTTTTTTTTTTTTTTTTTTTTTTTTTTTTGGTGTCTGTGTGTGTAATTTCCCAGTGGCCCACTGCTGGTGGTGCTGTCTTTTTCCAGACTTCAAGTCGAAGAGCAGAGTCTGGAACTCGCCCTTTGACACATGTGGTTAATTAAAGCCATGTACCCACCACATTGTCGCCTTGACCAATTGTTTCCATGCCAATAGGGCTAGGCTAGTCTATCTAATAGTTCCTTTTGCCAACTAGCTGCCAAGCAGCCCCACGACAAGAAGACGGGAGCCATTGCCAAGCCGTAGCATCTGAAGAGACCCTTGATCCCCACACCTGCACCAGGACCGCTGCTCTTTGCTGCGTGACCGGCACTTTGTTTAAAAAGCTGCAACTCTCAATGTGTCACCGTCTCGTTGTTGTCGTACGCCGTCATACTCAATCTCCTCATATCATTGCCGCTCGATATATGTCGTCGCCCTCTGCCCCCCGCCAGACGGCTCATCCAACATCGCAGATGACCTTGAACATATTCATAAAACCAAAACCCACAACCTAAATAAAAAAAAAGCTCACACCATGTCTACAAAGCCGACGCTTCACATCTCCATGCCGCCCAGGCGCCTCTCAGACCACCCCGGCCCGCGCAGCCCACGATTTCGCGAGGACTTTGACGCGCCCTTCTCCGAGGCCATCATGAACGCCTCCCACTACACCGTCACCTCGCCGGGCTCCTTTTCGTCCTCCTCCCAGGGACGCTCCAGCCTAGACGACTCGATCCGCCGCTGCTCGCCCGGCAGCTCCCTGCGCACGCCCTCGTTCCCCGCGCAGTCGCCTACGGAGCCCTGGCGCGAGTTCCCCTGGGGTCAAAAGACGACAGCGACGACGACGATGCGCAAGCCTAGCGTCAACCACCGCGTGAGGGGCTGGGCCAGGAGATCCCTCATCTTCAAGAGCCGCCCAACGTCGCCCGACGAGCCAGCTGAGGGGACCTTTTCAAAGGTGTATCACTCCGCCGAAGCTGCCACCACAGAAGCGCGCAAGTAAAAGAAGAAGGGACAAAAGATTTGAAATGCCGCAGGAGATGATGTTCTACACTGTGAACGAGTAATGGGATGGACTTTCATGGATGATCTACTTTATTTTAATGACTGGGCGGGTACACACATGAGTGGCAAAAGAATCACTCATACTAGGCGCTTCAGGCTTGGCGTTTCTTTTATTTTCTGTATATAAAACCGGTTATTGAGCTGCGCTCGGGAGTTGGCATCTCACTTCTTGAGTTCCTTGGTTTACGATAGCGGCAATCAAAAGACACCGCCTCCAATAATAAAAAGCCGCTGTTCTTCCTTCTTGGCCCACTGGATAATCTGGTTGGCGCCCTGTCCCATGGTCGCCCGCGACATGTTGGGCCCTCCCACGCAGTAGAGCTCAAACACCGGCGTGACCCACGCGAGCGACGTGGAATCCTCGCTCGTGTTGTGCAAGATTCTGAGGTGCGTATGTTTGGCGTGCACGGCAGCGTGCATCTCGTGATACAGACTCATTAGCCGACGGCGATCGGAGATGGCGTCAAACGGCGGCTCTAGTGCGGCCATGCAGAATTGGACGTTGGCCTTGGATTTGTAAAGAAAGTGGCTCATCGGGTTTCCTGGCACGATCTGGGCAATCTGCGGCCGCCCAGCCAGTACGGCGTTCCGAATAAAGGCCAGACTGCCGTTTTTTGCCAGTTGCTGATACACGTCATCGCGCATTTTTTGGAGGCCAAAGAAGCTCTCCTTGTCGGTGCTAATCAGCACCATGGCGATTTGTTGACTAGCAGAGCTTGGTTGTTCCTGGCCATCTGCTGCGTCTTCTGGCGCGTTCCGGTCGTCATCAAAGAAGCTGACATACATGTATAGATAGCCTTCGTTGTTGAAGGCGGGAAGACACAGAGGTATCCAATTTTCACCTCCTCCACCTTTAATGCCATCAGACTCGAATAGCATGTTAAATATGAGCTGCAAGTCGCTTGGATGCAGTGAGTGTCGTCGCGGCCGAATGACGCTGACAAGTTTTCCACCTGCAATGATGAGTCCGTATAGAAGCTTGTCCGAGCGGAGCTTCAAAAACGTATTGTTAATCGAGTGTCGCTGCGACTTGCGGAGCTTGAGGCATTCCAGTGACCCCAGCAGCGTTGTTGGCGAGCCTCTTGTAAACGTATCAGCGAGTGAAGAGAGGAGTGACTCGGTGCCTTGGAGCGGCTTTCTCAGATCCGACGACGGCCTGTGGACAAAGATCTTTTTCAAAATCGGCAGGGTGAGCGTAGAAAGAATCTGCATGTAAAGGGCGTCGAGCTGCGCGCGCAGCTGCGAGTCGCTTTCGCCAAGCTTGCTGACGGCCACAAAGTAGAGGGGGCCTCGGGTCAGCACTACAAATCTTGCGTCGCCGGCCGTAAATCCTAGCAGTGGACTCTTAGCACCCTCATAGAAGGATATGATAGTTTGCATCACCCCGATAGACGAGTTGATGAGCATCAAGTCTCCATGGCGACTCCAAATGGGTTTCCCGGCGGACGAGAGAATCATGTAGTGCTTGAGCTTTGCTTTCCACATGGTGACTCGCGACGCATCGTCCATTTCGTCTGTTGCCTCGGCCGGTACCGGCTCAAACTCCCCTTCGAAATCTGACAGCATATCATCTTGTCGGTGCCGGCTTGATTCAAATGGCTGGACAGTAGGTGCCTGCGAGCGCAGCATGTTCCACGCCACGCTGCGCTTGCCAAGGTCGCCGACAAACAGACTCGCAATGTCACCGGTCGGTCGCATTGTCGGCACAAAACTCATGACGCTTGCTCCATCATCTCCCTCCCCTCCCGAATGGCTCGCCTTGTATCCAGGAGAAGCATAGCCGCTGGGTACTGGCGTCGATACCGACCTGGCCCCTGGTGTTTGGAATGTACCTCGTGATCCATCGGGGAAGGACAGCGTTTGTATGTCGACAGCAGTCACTGCCGTGGTCGCCCGGCTAGCGTGAGGTTTCGAATCGGTCGCGTCGTTTGACGACACTTTCAATGACTCGTTGGGGCCATCGGCCGACGCGTTGTCATCGGTTACCATTGCGTAGCTGTGATGTCTCGACCGACGGCATCGTATGTTGTGATAGTAGAGCTGGCCCGAGGCCGGCGTTACCCTCGTGTCTTGTTCAGGGACTTGGCCTCCGTATCATCTCGACTGAAATGTTGAAGTATTCGGGGCAGCGGGCGGCACGCGCAGATATATTTATTGATAACAGCCCGCAATGTGAGAGGTGCCAGGTGCTCCCAGCTGCTGTGGGGCGTCACAGGTTCCGAGACAAGTGACGACGTTGCCAGCCTGGGGCAAACGAAATTGTGGAGGTGCTGGACGATTACGGTTTGCAAAGCAGAGAAAAGACGAAAGCAGAGAAAAGTCGAGGCCAAGAAGACAGGGTAAAAGTTGGTTTATCTCATTTTCCTAATTTGCATTCTGTTCGTTATTTTTCTGACATTTTCAAGCATCTCAGAACTTGCCACGGCGTATCTTGCCCGCCTTCAGTGTTTCCCTCGTCGGCTTAGCATATCTCCCAACAAATTGCAGCGGTAGCACATCTAAATTACTCTGCGTTACTTTTCGCAAAAGTTCGACATGATGGCCCCTGTCTTCTCAGCCTGCGACATCCCCCAAATTTCGGAATGGGCGCATTCTAGTCTCTCAAACGTCATCATTGGAAAAACCTCTGCCCAGGCTTCCTCCACACCAAGGCCTGAGCGGAGCTGGCCATCCTGAGCGCCAATATAGATTGCCTCGAGTCCGACACACTGTGATATCTCAACCGCCGGCGCGGGGGCGTCAAGCAATATCACTTTCACTCTCTCAACTACAGGGCTCTTTGAGATCTCACGAGCCAGATCCGGAACCAGTAGCCCTCCCACAGAGACACCAACGAGAGTTACAATCTTGATATGAGGCTCCAGCGCAGAGGCGACAAGTTCGGCGTAGGCCCCGATGAAGTCCTCACTGGGGTTTTGGTGTGGATGTTCCGCTGCCAGAATAGTGGTATCCGTGTCAAGGCTAGCGAAGAGCGGCCCCGCGCCTGTTAGCAACCCGTCAGAGCCCGGAATGAAGAAATACAAGGAATTCTTGTGTCCCTGGCGGATTACATTTAGCAGTGGGAGTGCAGGGCTAGGTGTCTGCGTTGGACGCCCGCGAGATGCCCGCGAGACGAACAATTCAGCCAGTGAAGCAGGCGTCAACACAGGGGTAACAAACCCAATAGCCCTATACCCCGTCAATACTGCTTGCTCATTAATAAGTATTGGTCAAATAAGCTTCTACTAACCCGATATTGGGCCCCGACAACTCCTTGGCCACAGAACTTATCAACGCCACATATTGCGCGCTAGACAGACCAGAATTTTTCAGATTGCTTTGGGGTTCGATTTTGGTCTCAAGGATCTCGGAAGCAACCCGAACGAAAGCACTGATAGCTAGACCCAGTTTCTTGTCCACAACTGTGCCTGAAGGCTGAGCTACCGGCATAGCACAACCCTTGAGTCTTGGAGCCTGGAGAGCTCTGCGGTCGAATCGACCCTCGGGCACATATATCGTCAACTTTTTGAGTAGGTTATCCTGATGAGGAAAGCCCAAGACAACATGCGAATCAACACCGCCCCAGCCGGAAGCTGATACAGCGACAATGTCATCTCTACTTAGCTTTGTAGGTGACATGGCAAGATCAATCGGCAGCGCTGGATTGATCATGGCATTGGGGCGCTCCAGGCCCTTGGTGTGTGGAATGGTACCAGCCTGTATCGACTTGCAGATCTTGATCAGGGAAACAAGTCCAGAAGCATGCTGTGCATTGCCGATATTGCCCTTGACTGACCCAACAGTGAACCGGTGAGAGCTACCCAGCTCCCTCAGAGCAAGGCCAAGGCCTTCTAGTTCCAGTGCATCCCCGATAGGAGTACCGCTGCCATGAATCTCCGCGTATCGCAACTTGTTCGGTACACGCCCCGCTGTCTTCCAAGCCGATTTGATGACTTCTGCCTGGCCACGGGGCGAAGGGACCTGGTAGCCTACCTTTTCCAAAGCTCCATCAGATCCGATTGCAGTTCCGAGTATGCGAGCGTACATGGACGTCCCATCTAGGACTGCGGTACTGTAGCGTTTCAGGATCACACACGTCACGGCGTCCGCCGGCACGGTGCCGTCGGCCTGTGCGTCAAAAGGGCGACATGCACCACTAGGAGAAAAGATCTGTCCATCTTGGGTCACGTAGCCACCTTCGAATAGCTGAACAGAAACCCCTCCCACTATTGCAATATCGCAACGGCCTAGGCGGAGGGAATCAAATGCCAAGGACAGAGCAACACTGCTGCTGGCACAGTTGGTCTGAATGGTAACATTCGGCCCTCTGACGTTGAGGTGGTATGCTGTTCGAGCAGAAATGGAAGGGGCCACCATCGGGCGATTCTCTTTCGAGAAAGAATCTGTGGCCACCGACTCTGTATACAGGTGATAGGCGTTGTTGGCACAGCCCACGAAAATACCAGCGCGAGCACCACATTCCGGGGTTCCGCCGTGGCCTACATCGTACCCGGCGTCTGTCAAGGCTTCATACGCGACCTCTAGAAACAGTCGTTGTTGAGGATCCATTTCTGTAGCCTCTTCGCGAGACAGGTGCCAAAATTTATGGTCAAATTCTTCGACATTGTCAAGGGAGCCAGCTTGTGGCACCCAGAGATTGCCGGGGAGGGTTTTGCGCTCGGTGATGCTGGCAGGCGTGATACCAGAGTAACCTTGGATGAGCTTTTGATAGAACTCGTCCGGGTTTCTGGCGCCTGGAAAGCGGCCAGCAAGGCCAATGATACCGACGCCATCCAGCCCCAGGTCGTCTTCCGCTGCAACAGATGTGGCGATGGTAGCAGGGCTGGAATGTCTGGAAGCAATTCTAGATGTCACAACAGAATGACGCGATGGCCTCTTACTTGTTGCTCTGCTGCTAGGTGTGCTGCTTGGCGTATCCGGCCGGCTCTTTCTTTGACACCTACGGTCAATGCTTGCCATTGCGACTCTTTTCGTCCTCTTGGTCTTGATTTTCTTGACTGTCGGATTTCCAAGAAGCGCAGACTGGTTTTCGATTGTAGACTGGTGGAAAAGATCGACGAGACGAATACATTTGCTAGGAAATGCAACCTTGAGTCTCTCATGGAGCTTGGGCACCAAAAGACTGTGGCCGCCTATGTCGAAAAAGTTGATATTAGATGCTGGAGGGTCCTCGAGGCCCAAGACGTCGGACCAGATTTTGCTTATCGTTTCTTCATCATTCGGGTATGAGCCTGACTCTGAACTATCGCTGTGGCTCTCGTAGCTGTGTTCCGAGCTAAACGATTCTGGTACCAGGATGGATTTTGACAAAAAGCGACTTCGCTCTCGTCGCACAGTGGCGTGATCGGTTTTTCCACTCGAAGTCTTTGGTAGACATTCGACTTTCCCAATTCTGCAGGGCACCTTGTAGGGAGGTAGGAGCGTCCTTAGCTTGCGTAGGAGTGATTCGGTTGAGATAGATTCGGGGGTGACGAGAGCCACCATTTCCCGTCCATCTTCGGAAGCCAGAACGGATGCTTCAGTAACCCCGAACTGAGCATCAAATATGGCCTCTTCTATCTCTTCTGGTGCGATACGAAAGCCTCTTACCTTCAGCTCGCGATCCACCCGGCCCATGACCACAACCGAGCCGTCTAGAAGCATTCGACCTTTATCACCAGTGCGATACATTCTTTCACCAGTGTCACCATGGGTCCTGAAGCTTTTTTCCGTCTGCCCTGGACTATTAGAGTAGCCACGGGCCACTTGCTTGCCAGAGACGCAAATCTCGCCAACGCGCTCGGCGCAAAGAATAGCACCAAATCCTTGTGCGCAAATGGAGATGATAGTGCCAGAGTTGGCATGTCCCACGGTGACAAACTCGTCCAACGGAGTATTGCCTCGTTCAATTTCGTTGATTGACACGGCAATTGCACACTCTGTTGGGCCATAGGCATTGACCAGGTCCACACGGGGGTGCCATCTTGCCAAAAGGTCGCGAGAAACCGCCTCTCCGCCGACGGAAATGAGTTGAAGACTGGGAAGTGCCCGACTGACGCTGAGTGTCTCGAGAGCGGTTGGCGTTATCTGCAAAAATGAAACCGCATTATCGTCGATGACGTCGGCGAGATATTCTCCTACTAGTTGCTTTGGGTGTTCTGCGAAACACAGGCACCCTCCAGTGCACAGCGCTGTTGTCCACTCCAGAATAGAGGCGTCGAAAGAGAAGGATGCCAGCTGCAGGATGCGAGAGCCGTATCCACATTTGTATATGCCAGAAGCTACTCTGACGAAGCTGGAAATGTTGCCATGCTCAACCATCACACCCTTTGGTTCTCCAGTTGATCCCGAGGTGTAAATCACATAGGCGAGATTGGAGTCTGTGGTGCCAAGTTTGGCAGCAAGTACCTCATCGCTGTTGATCTTGAACTGAGAAGCTTTCAAATTGTAATCTTGAACTGTTTCCTCGTCAATGACTACCCTTGGTTTGCAGTTGTCAATGATGGCAGTCTTATGGCTCAGAGGAGCTTCTGCGTCGAGGTAGACGAAAGCGGCACCACTCTTGAGAATAGCCAGCGTCCACTCGAGAATTGCAAATCCTCTTGAAAGGTGAAGTAAAATTCTTTCCTCATTTGCTGCTCCATTTTGCAAAAGAAACTGTGCCTTTTTCTCCGTCGACGTGTATAGCTCTCCATATGTCAGGATTCCCAGCTCCTTGGAGGAAAGCGCGGGAGCGTCAGGGTTTGTCTCTGCATGAGAATCGAACCACTGGTGAATATGAATCAGCGGCCTCCCTGTGGATGATTCTCCTGGGTCTTCTTTGGGCAAGGAGGTGTGCTTGGGTAGCCACGGTAGCATTTCTCGAAGCTTCACGCCATCCACTTTGCTTAGAGTGGAAAAGTGTGCCCACTGCGACTTCATCTCCCCGATGGCAAAAGCAGAAAACAACGTAGGGTCGTATATTACCCCAAGCTTGACATTATACTCCTCCTCCAAGAAGCATACAAAAAGGTCCCACGGCCCCTCGACCGGGAAGATGCGACATCCTGCCTTTGCCAGCTTCGGGGAGTAGGTGACGGCAACTTTGGGAGGCTGGTAGTCATTTCCAGACTCTCGAGATAGTCTCGCCAGTTCAATAGCTGGAAATAACTCTGCCTTCTTTACCGCACTGAGGTTCTTCCCCACTGCCGACACGAAGGAGCGAAAGCTTCCGTCGCCTTGCTCAAGAGTCTGCCACAGGGGCAGCCTCACTGGAAGAGCATTGGCAAACTGGCCCACACATGAAGAATTCATCTCTTGCGGACGGCCACCAAAGCCTACGGATAAGACTTCTTCTTTGCCCAGCGGCGGGCGTGTACGGTCGGCAACGAAAAGGCCGACGAGAGCTGTTGCGACTCGAAACCACGATGTTTTGTACATTTGACTCCACTCATCTAGTTCCTGAGAAGGGGTGTTAGATGATTTTATAAGAGCATGTTGGATTGACGAGATTTTTCACCGATTTAGAATATGAAGCCCAGGCATCTATGGATCGATAGTCCACAGCAGTACCGCGCTGGCATTGTGGTGGCGATAGGTGGGCTGGCCAGCGACTTTGATGCATGTTTTTGATCTGATCAAGTAGCGTCTTCTGCGCCGAATTATACGCCTCAGTATTGAGCCAAGCTCGCTACGCATAAAATGTGAGCTTGTGCCAACGACATCTCGGGGCTGCACCTTGGGGGTAACACGTACCTCGATCATATGCATATCTCTGAAGGGTATAGCCGGTGGTAGCCCCGTACTAGATGGACTGAGTAGGTCCAAGAACTCCCGTGACAAGATGCTCATAGACTGCCCATCGATTACGATGTGGTGCCCAACGACATAGACTCGAAACGTGTCAGGATCTTGAAGAATGACCCATCGCGCTGGAAGCTCTCTGTCCAGAAGAAAAGGCCTGTGCAGAATCTCCGTGACTGTCAACTGAGAGATTGTGTGTTTGCTGCGCTGAACGAGTCGGACTTCAGGATCGACGGAGCCAGCACGGTATTCGACAACATGAGGCTTGTTGTGCACAGTCTTGATGCTACAGCGGAGTGTAGCATGCCTTGTCGTCAATTCACCAATTACTGCATGTTTTTGTCGTTAGAGCTCTTCTTGCACCGTTTCAGAAACTGTCTTGGCAATTACTTGCCTTGAACAATGTCAGAGACAGCAGGCAGCGGCCCATGACACTTTCGGAGGTCCCATTCGAGAGTCAGGTTGTATTTTGTTCCCAAAGGATTCGCATGGTAGTCCCTCCACATTCCTTCTTGGCTTTTTGTCAAAGGATATGCTGCCTGGCTGACGGAATCTCTCATGTGTGTCTCGGAATAGTGAGGTGCAGGTTGGCCGTCCTGCGCAGGCGCAGAGATCAGGCACATTACATCGTCGAATAAAGCCATTTCAAGCAGAGTTTAGATACAGACAGTCCCTTTAAAAGACTGATATATCCTGATTCTGACTCTTTGATTATAAATTCGAAGCTTTCACAGTCACGTATGGGAACTTTGTGGAGAGACTGTTTCGCACCACCTCTACTTATACCGAAGCCGCAGTCTCGGTATAATTCCTCTTAACCTAGTCTTTAGGCTTAAAACGGCTGTAAAAGGTTTTTTTTTACATCACTACAGGGTCATCTCGAGCTTCATTTCTGCAATCTTTTAGTTTAAAGGCTATTTGATGAGTGGCTGCTTGACCCAGTCTCTGGTGCAGAAAGTGGCTGAAGGATTGCGGGCCATGGAAGCAAATGTTTTTTGCCACAACTTGGGTGATCCTTACGCGCTTCTTTCGTTGAGACATGCTAGTGTGACAAGACTTTTTTGAGAGATAGCACGATTGTATTAATATGCGGAAAGGATCCGAGGTCTGATTGCTGACTGGCTGAGACGCCCTATTGGACCTTTTCCGTTCCTTTCATCGAGGGCTACAATCTTTCTTTTTTTTCCCGAATTTACTAATTCCTGATATCCACAATCTTACGAGCCAGCCTTTGTTTCGTGACTCGGCCGTTGACGGATCGAGATTCCGCCATGTAAATAACGCCACAGTCCTGTTTCGCTGGGCTGGTGGCAAAGTACATCTGTACTTATTAAACAGATGCACCTCTCGACCGTTGCACCCGAATGTGGCACGAAAATAGTGCGCTGTTATTCGGGCAGGGATTAGCCTCACAGTTTTCACCTTGCAGACAGCCCGTTTACATGAACGCGCACCCTCATTCTGCCTAGCCAGTCAAAGCCGGCATAAGCCGCTCATGACTCCCTCTCTGGACTGTCTACTGTAGCTTGAAATACTCGATAATCAGCTTTTAAAAACTATTTGTAGTCTCAATCTGGGTATTTGGCTCCGTTGCTTCTCCTGTTACTGGCTGGGTGCTCTAGTCTCGGGCAGCCGCTCTCTCTTCCACGACTTCCACGAGCAAGCATCTGTGACATACTGAGGGCTCGTCATGGCGACCAAATCAATTGGAAAGGGAGCTGCAGTAGCGACGCTAGCAATTGTGTAAGCTAAGTTGACACGCGGGTGGCTCTCCATAGCCGTCATGCTCACAGCTCCAGATGTCTGGTGTTCTTCATCGACATTGCTAATCTAGGCATGGCCAACATTGCTCTGCCCACCATTCAAAAAGAGCTGGGGTATGATGAAGGCTCGCTGCAGTGGATATTGACGGCCTATGCTCTGACGGTAAGTCATCATGTACTACAGCATTTCCGTCTTATCATATCTGCTTACGAACGCAGTTTGGCGGGTTTTTGATGGTCGGTGGCCGCGTTGGCGACATATTCGGACAAAGGGTCACCCTGATAGCAGGAATGACTCTGTTCAACGCCGGTACCCTTCTTTGTGCTCTTGTAAACGACAAAATTGCCCTTGTCGTAGGCAGAGCAGTCCAAGGTCTCGCTACAGCCTTTACCATTCCTGCAGCACAATCCATGGTCGCCCTGTCCTTTGAAGATCCCAAATCTCGCATTCGCGCATTCGGTGTATGGGGTGCTTCTGGGTCAAGTGGCTTTGTGTGAGTATCGCGATGTCTATTGCATTTCTTTATCACTGGCTGATGAATTCACTCTGTTGCAGCTTCGGTCCTATTTTCGGTGGCCTCTTCACCTCGTTGGTAACGTGGAGATGGGTGCGTCCATGTTTGAACACACTTTTTCCTTGCGGCAAGCTGACAAGCTGACTTTAGATCTTTTGGCTTTCCCTCGTTGTCGAAGGCTCTCTCGAAATTGTAGCACTTGTTTTCCTTGTCACTGACAACCTTCCCGGCGCGCCTACAAGCGGCCCCAAAGACGAAAACGGTCGGTTGAAATGGTCGGAACTTGCCACGCGTTTGGATCCTGCTGGCACATGTCTGTCTATTGTTGCTCTGATATTGCTTGTGTATGGCCTTACTACTGGCAATGTGCACGGATGGGGCAAGGCAGATGTGGTTGCGACTCTTGTCGTATCTGTGGTCCTTGTCGCGGTTTTTGCTCTTGTGCAGCTTAAATTCTCCTCGGATCCAATTCTGCCTCGATACTTGTGGAGCGATCGAATCAAGATGCTTGGCTGCCTCATGGCTGCGTTGACGTATGCAATATGGCAGGGAAGCAATTACTTGCTGACCCTGGAGCTTCAGAGTCAGTATCAGCAAGAATCAAGAGCTTGTAATCGATGTCTGACATTTCTCAAACAGGCTTTGGCTTCTCTCCTTTATCTACAGCGCTTCGATTTCTTCCTCTCGGAATCACAGCCATGTGTGTCAATTTTGTCATCCCAATCGCCATTCAGCGCCTCCCAGCCCGCACTCTACTTTTAATCAGTTGGCCTGTGTGCGCTGCTGGGCTCGCTCTTCTAACGGCTATGGCTGATATTGGGGACTACTGGCGACTGTGCCTCCCGGGGGAGATTCTTTACATTGCTGGTGTTGGTACAATTTATTTTGTCGGCAATATCAAAGTTGTGGCGACGGCAAAAGCAGAGCAACAGGGTACCGTTTCTGGGGTGTATAATGTGAGCATAACCAGCGTTGCATGTGTACCAACTTATACTGACGGTATCAAGATGTTTCTGAATATTGGCGGCGCTGTTCTCGGAGTCGCTGTCTTGACTGTCATTTCGGATTCGGTTACTTCCAATCATGGCGACAAAGACAGGCCAAGCGCTCGCCTGGATGGATACCGTGCGGGCTACTACGGTACAATTGCTATGGCTGTCATTGGTTTGGTTGCATCATTTTTCTTTTATGACGATCCAGTTCCGGAGGTCGAGGGGGAAATGTCCGTAGCTCAAGAGAGTGTAGATTCATCTCTCAAGACTAGCAGGGAGATGAAGCCAGAAGGTTTTGGCTGAGGATGATCTTCTGTAGTCTCGCGGAATTAGATGAGTTTTTGCCAGTCTTGTCCCACTCAACGGCATCTTTCAATTGTTTTATTTCGGCAGTGTTATTGTACACCGAGGCGGTTACAGACTCTGTTTTGACTAATCTGTTTGTGTTTTCCCGTTGGTCGGTGGTTGTTTGATTGTACTTGTAAGAGTGCCGTATCCACATGCCAGCTTTAAGCTTCAGCTCTGCAACGTAGCCTCCCCCAAGCAGGACGCGACCTACTAGCCCACGCGCCATCGGAGCTTTGGGCGCAGACTCACGATTCTCAACCCCGAATTTCGAATTTCGAATTTCGAATTTCGAATTTCGAATTTCTTATGAGGAAAGCTCTTCGTATCTATGGCGCTTGATCCCGGCTCGAGAGCGTGGACGGGCTCCCCCGAGAGCTCTGGGCGAGATTCCCCCATCCCTCGACAATGGCGCAACCAGCTTGGCGGGGGTATGCGCCTCGTCTTACCTGCCAAGCAACTCTTGACTGACAATCAAAGTAGAAGAAGCTCCTGCCAAAGATAAAGCATACCGAAGATACGCATCCGGAGTGGAAAAGGCCCTGTCGCTTTTCGAGACTGCGCTGGAGGAATGGGCCGACTACATTTCCTTCTTGAACAGGGTCCTCAAGGTACGCCGCGACAACGCTCCAAAAAATACAATAAATAAAAATAAATAAATAAAGACTACGACTGACCATGCATCAAAGGCCCTGCAAGCGCGTCCACCCTCGAATACCACAATACCAGCAAAAGCGCTCTTGTCGAAACGTTTGTCGCAATGCCTGAACCCCACGTTGCCTTCCGGCGTCCATCAAAAGGCCATCGAAGTCTACACTTATGTTTTCGACACAATTGGTGCCGATGGTCTGTCCAGAGATCTCCCACTCTACCTTCCTGGCCTTGCGCCGACGCTCTCATTTGCATCGCTATCCGTTCGCTCGCCCTTTCTCGAACTGCTCGAAAAGTACTTTGTCAAGCTGGACGCGCGGTCGTTACGCCCTGCTATGCGATCAATCATATTAGCACTTCTTCCTGGCCTGGAAGATGAGACAAGCGAGGACTTTGATCGCACGCTAAAGCTGGTCCAAGGCTTCAAAAAGGCCATACGGCCAATTGACAGCAGAGAGCTGACAGACCATCACTCCGTCGGCGACGACTTCTTTTGGCAGTGCTTTTTCCTGGCTTCCATTACCAGCCATAGTCGGCGCGCTGGTGCTTTGGCCTATCTGATCCGATATTTTCCAGCTCTTGGCACCCCGACTGTAGCCGCAGAGGTCGAAAAGGGCGGCCAAGAACTTGCCACAATGGTAACGTCGCCTGAGCCAGGGCTACTGGTCCGATGCTTTGCGAGTGGCCTCGCAGATGAGCAAGTTCTGGTTCAGCGCGGATACCTTGATCTTCTCGTGTCGCACCTGCCTCTCAACTCAAATGTCCTACAAGCTCGTGTCAAGCCATCTGATCTCGAGCTATTGCTCAAGTCAGCCGTCGGAGTAGTTATCAGACGAGAGATGAGTCTGAACCGTCGCCTATGGGCTTGGCTTTTGGGTCCTGAGCCTGCAGTACCGGACAACGAGAATGCCCATGATGTCTCGGGTGCTCCAACGGAGCAGCAACATGCCTACCTTTCTTCCAGAACACAGTATTTTGAGGAGCATGGACTCGCAGCACTGACCAGAGCACTCCTTGGTATGATCGAGGATGCAGAGTCCAGCAGCGTCCCGGAACGTGCGAGGCCTTATCGCATTTGTTTATCTCTTATGGACAGATGGGAAATTGGCGGTCTGGTCGTTCCAGAGATTTTTCTCCCAGTAGTTGAGAGTGTTCAACGCTTCAAGAACAAAACGTCATCTCCAGCAGAGTTCAAGGAGGTTTTGCGGAGCGCGAGCGTCTTCTTTGACGGCATAGAAAGTGGTCTTATCTACAGCGAGATCGTTGCCCTTTTCGCGCAAGCTATCGCCCCCGGCACTTTGGCAACTAAGCAACGCAGCGAGAAACTATCACTTATCAGCTTCATCATCGCCAATTTCAACGTCAGAGAAGAAGAAATGGTGACTATACACGCTCCTCTTACTTGTCTCGCTGCTCTTTACATGCTCCAAGACCTTCAAGAAAGGCAGAACAAAGGTCCGGTGGGCTCATTCACGGTGGAACTGGTCAATGAAGTCTTATCAATTGTGGCGTCATTCTTGGATCTCGTACCAGAGCGTACATTCCTTGCATCGCCAACAAAGGCTACTACAGATTCCCAGGTCCTATCTTTATCCAACATGGATTTGCTCAAGAAGATACGCGATTTTTATGTCAACGAGCAGGGAAATCTGGACAGCTCGCCAGCTCCATTCACCGGTCTTCAGACTGGGCGGCTTCTGATTCAGCTGGCTGCCAAAAACGTATACGATTGTGACACACAGACTGGCCTGTTGCCAGACCTAAATCTGCGAGTTCGAATATTTCTACAAATGCTCACCAAGACACCTAAACAATACGAGTTTGACAAGACGGGACTTGTTTCATTTTCGCGCCGAGAGCTGTCTGATGGAAAAGCCCTTCCATTTGTTGCATTTTCCTCAATTTTGAATCTGGTCAGCCAGATGTACTGGACTGACAGGATCACACTGCCACAATTGTCGGAGCTAGTACTACCTCTAGTTCGTCATGCTTGGTCATACTTGTCCGTATCCGAGCCCAAGTATCATGTTGAGACTGTCCGCTGCCTTTGGCAGCTGCAGACGGCTCTCACGCTGGAGCGTCGCGACATTGAAGCAGCCTTGTCCACTTTGATAGTTGAAAAGAAAAGCCGGGACAATGCAGATACGGGCCGCACGTTCGGTGTCCTTTGGTCGCACACCTTGCAGGATAATCAGGGAGAACGCCGTGGGTCAAGGACGACATCTTTGATTGAGCCTCGCTCGAGGGTAGCAGGCGCAGACTTTTACGAAGTCATGCTTACGCAGCCCTTGTTCCTCGTCCTTGATGCGTTGATGGATGAAAGGACACATTTGTATATGAATGTCAAGTCATGGCTGAACACAATGGTCGGCATTGACAGGTATGTGCAGCCCGCTCATTTCAAAATAGTATGCTTACCTGCAAAGGCTGTTCCTTTTATTTGCATCCAAGATCTCAGCGCTTCCTTTTCTAAAAGGCGTCAGAGATGCTGTTTCCACCGACGAGCTGGATGCAACATCGCGGCAGTTCTCGGAAAATGACGATCTAGATCTTTGCCTATACTACCTACGAACCATGCACAATGTTCTAGGCTGCACGAGCGAAGTACCTTGGGTCATTATGGGAACAAGACATGTATCCCTGGTGGACGAAAGTCTGCATATAAGCAGTAGGTGTCTTGGTTCTATACTGTCCAGCATTCAGCTAATGCATCACAGCCGGTGGTGAAGGGAACGAAATGACGCTTCAAGAGCTTCTCTTTCGATTATTGATCCAATGCATTACCGGGGAATCCGAGACAGAAGACAAGAACCTCATTGACAGAACCTGCCAACTGCAAAGATACGCATTGATGATTATGCATCAATTTCTTATTGCACCTCAATCTAGCCGCCTGTCTCACTTCCATGTCGAGAGTATTCTCATCGACAGACTCGGAAAATCGATTACTAGTTCCGACCCTTATATCCAGGTGCTTCTGTTAGATTCTGTTTTTGCGGCTCTCAAGCTTCAAGAGCCGCCGGCACCGGACCGCCCCCTCTCCGCGACATCTGAAAGATATCACTCATCAACGACAGATCTTACACGACCTGGAAGGTCTTCGATATCGAATGTAGATAGCCAACTGCCCCAACATGGTCTACCTCCGCAGCTTCTGAAATGTCTTCTTGCTGGGCTCGGTGCTCAAAACAGTCAACTCGTTCTGGACAGCTGGATGAATTTCTTGGGCGGCTGCCTCCCGCTTTACGGTGGATCTGTCTTCCAGATTGTCATCCCGCTGGTCGAGACTCTCTGCAAGCAGATTGGCACTACGTTTGCAAATCTGAGAGCCACATTTGGTCCGGAGAATAACAGCCCTGGTGCGCAGGTCGCTGCACCGGAAACCACACTGATATACCTTCTAAACGGCCTGGAGCAGGTGCTTGCTCGCGCGCATGATCAGCTGCTGGCAGACGAGGCGCGTGCTCAGGTTCTGAAAAGTCCCGACCAACCACAGTCGCTATTCGGCAGCATGGTTTCTGGTGTATTCCAGTCGGACGCTCCGCAGGGCCGCAGTGCGACTGCAAACGACCGCCTCACTGTTCATCTTGCCTTTCAGGATGCGGTCCGTATTTGCTACAAGATTTGGTCCTGGGGCCAAGGTGATGATGCCGCCGCCAACGACACCTCGGCGGCTGCGTCGTTTATGTATACCTCTTTACGAATGAGAAATCGTGCCAGGAGACTCTTGGAGCAGCTCTTCACTGCTGAGACACTAGAGTGCTTGGAGACGATTGTCGATATTTGGAAGCAAGCCAGCTCCGAGGCTCAAAAGTCTGAAGTCTTTAAATTCCTGGCGGCACTCGAGGCTTCCCGTCCACGACAAACAGTGCCCTCTATATTCAACTCTATCTACAGCCGGACAAACCCCGGCGCTTTGGACCCTTCTCGTACGTCGACATTGACTATATCGCTAGAAGACACAGACCTGGGCTTGTTCCTGGTCAGGTACACACAATCTCTTGACGACGATGCCATGGATGAGATATGGCAAGACTGCATCGTCTTCCTCAGGGACATTCTCGCCAACCCCTTTCCTCACCGGCAAACACTTCCAAGTCTGCTAGAGTTTGCAGCCATCTTGGGCGAAAAAGTTGACAATACAAACTTTGGCGAGCAACGCAAGATGCGACGAGAACTCGGCGATCTCTTCATTCGACTCTTGGCTGGCCTATTCACCACCCGGCCCATGACCTTTGCCGAGCCGGCCTCGTCAAACGCGACGACGGAAAAACCCAGACCAGGGGGAACCACTGAGACTCGCGACGTGGTTGGCATTCTAGCGTCGGTTGTGCCTAACCTCTCCAAGGTCTTGCCCGAGCCCGACCGGGTGCTGTCTGCGGCCGGCACCATTTCCACCAACGTCATCGGCCCTACGCTGCGCACCAAGACCTTTCCGGACTCGGTCACCCACAGCACGGTGCGTCTGCTGCAGGAGCTGTCGCGGCTGCCCAACAACCACAAGTCGTGGAAGAAGGATGTCGGGGACGCCTTCAACGACGGCCGCTTCTTCGGCATGAACCTGGCGCTCGTGACGGATGACTGGCTGCCGCTGCTCCGGCAGTGGGCTGTCGCCGACAAGGACAAGCTGCCCGAGATTGTGAGCCGCGTCGCGGCGCCGACAACGGCCGGCATCGTGTTTGGCGTCGGGGCCACGTCGGCGCGGCTCGAGGCCGACCGCAAGACGCAGCTCAACCTGCGACGCGTGGCGACGCTTATTCTCGCCGGCGCCGATGATGCCGCCGTCGCGGACCTCGCCGTCATTGTCGACAAGCTCGTGGAGCTGCTCGCCGCGACCAGCACATCGTCGCCGTCGTCAACTACGCGCGCCGATGTCTACATGGTGATGCGCGCGCTCGTTCTGCGCACGGACCCCCTACACCTCGCCATGCTGTGGCCCGTCGTCAACGCCGAGCTGCACGCCGCGCTCTCGTCCGTTGTCGCGCCCGACGGCAGCGCCGCCGCCGAGACGCACACCAACGCCGGCGTCCTGCAGGCCTGCAAGCTGCTCGACCTGCTCGTGTGCGTCGCACCCGACGACTTTCAGCTCCACGAGTGGCTGTTCATCACCGACAGCATCGACGCCGTCTACCGCTCCTCGTCGTCGCGCCCCATTGCCCTCGCCGACGAGCTCGCCGAGGACCTCGGCAGCGCGGCCGCCACCACCACCACCATCACCACAACGCATCAGGATGACGGCAGTGCCGGCAGCGGTTACACTGGCCTGGTGCCGACCGTGCAGCGCAACCGCAGGCACGTGCTGATTGGGCCTGGCGGCATCGCAGACGACGTGGGCCTGGAGCGTCGCGACGAGCTCGTGGCCAAGGTGCTGCGTCCGTTTTTCGGACAGCTGAGCATCTTTGCGTTTGAGTCGACGTATGCCATGGGCGCGCCGGACGTGTCGGACTGCGTGCAGGGGCTTCTGCGGGATCTCTTTGACGATAGGACCATGGTCAAGGCTCTGTGAGGAGTGGGGGTGATGGAGGCTAGGTTTGGGAGTTGGGATGGGGGCGGGGGGGTTGATTTTTCACGTAGACGCAGTGATGCCGAGTTTCTTTCTTTATTATATATACATGTATATTTGGTTGACGTCTGTTCTTTTGCTGTCGAACAAAATTTCGAATGTATAAGCAAAACATTTGCTCCCGTAGCGCCATGCCCAGTATTTCGATATACGCCCACGACTATTATCAACGCCCCCAACCTTTTCTACATCAACGCTCATCAACGCTCATCAACGCTCATCACGATTTAGTCTTTACCAGGCACCCAAGGAATTCCGCCTTACCATTCTTCTTCTTTCCAACTTTTTCTTTTCAACTTGCCCCATTCATGGCAACAATGTAGGAGCAATGACACCCGGCCCCAGCACGCGCAGGACAATGCTCTCAAAGGCGCCGCGCTCCATGGCGGCACCAAAGGCGACGCAGCGCACGACGCCCTTGAACTCGCGCTTGAGGGCTTCGAGGACGGCGGGCCGCAGCAGCACGTCGATGGGGTAGCGGACGGCGAGCTCGAACCAGGCCTGGACGGGGGCGACCTCGTCGACGCCGCCCGGGTTGAGGGACTGGGCGAGGCCGTGGAGCGAGTCGAGGGTGACGGCGGGGGCGGGCCACTGCAGGGCCGGGCTGCTGCGGAAGCGGCTGGTGAGGGCGGTGCGCTCGTCGTAGACGGACTCGGGGGCCGAGGCCATGAGGTAGGACGAGGCCATGAGGGTGTGGCCCTTGACCTCTTCGGTCTGGGCGCTGTGGTTGTGGCAGTCGCCGAGCCAGAAATGGTCCCAACAGACGTGTTCCAGGCTTTATATAAAGAAAAAAGAAAAAAAAAGAGGTCAGTTCCGCGTGGAAGTTTCTTCTAAAGTGAAAAAGTGAAGAAGAGAGAAAAACTTACGCGAGGATAAAGTTAATGACGGTGAGCTCTTGGGAGGGTGAGAGTTGAATCTGGCCTTGGGACCAGTCGGCCGAAACGGGCTCGTCGTAGAAGCTGCTGCTGCTGGTGGCGGAGCTGGGGTTGACGCTAAATGCCGGTGTGCCCATGAGCTTGTTTGAGCTCAGCGTGACGATGAGCTCTTCGTCCATGGCCAGACTGCCGGGCAGGAGCAGCTCGGTGGTGCTGCCGTCGTCGATGAGGGGATACACGGGCGTATTGTGCTGCTGCTGCTGCTGCTGCTGCTGGGCGTCGGGCGACCGCACGGTAACTGCGCCTGGCGATGCCGTGCCGTAGGAGAGGCCTGGGGGGCTCGGGATGCCGTTTTGGCCCAGGACGGCGACAATGTCGTCGTTTTCGCGCCTGAGGATGGTGGTGTCGTGCTGGGCCTGGGTGATGAGCTCGCGGAGCTGGGAAATGTCCATTTCCAGCTGCTTGACGTAGTTTGCCTTGCGCTGGCGGTGCTGGATCTGGGCCCGGCGCACCTGGGCCCGACGGATCTGGTTCTTGCTCAGGGCATCCTGGTTGTCGTCGGGGCTGCTGCTCTCGCCTCCTCGGGCTAATAACGACTTGGTCAGGTACTTGTCTCTTTTGAAGCGCTTCATTCTGGCAGTGTCTCGAACAGCCGCGGCGCTGGATATTATATATGGCATGATGAAGGAGGGGTATATTGTGACAGAAGCGTAAAGG
>JAAHCF010000348.1:0-38935 GCA_038367545.1 Beauveria asiatica | reverse complement strand
ATTATATAAAAAGAATAATAATAATAAATATATATATAATATATATTTAATTATAATTTTAATAATTTTAAATAATTTTAGCTTAAAATAAAGTTTTTTATATTAAAAAATAAAAAAAATAAAAGTAAAAGTATATTATATTATTACTAGTATAAACCTAAAATACTTAATTATACTTAAGCTTTTTATATTATTTTATATTAAATACCTTATATTACTTTATAATTATATAAAAGCTTATAAAAGAACTAAGAAAAGTAATTATAATTTAGCTTTAATTTTATACCTATATAATTACTTTAAGCTACCCTTCCTAAGCTTATTTCTTATCTTACCTTCTTACTTTCCTTTACTAATTAAGAAAAGAGACTTTACTAGCTTTTACTAAAAACTAATATAAAATTATAATAATTTATAATTATATAACTTTTTCTTCTAAAAATTATAATTTTTTTTTATATATATAAACTAAAAAAAGTACTAAATAAATAATAAGTCTAGTTAAAGTAAATTAATAATAATAAATAATAGTTATTTTTTAATATTATATTTAGTCTTTAATAGTTTATATAAAAGTATTAATTATTATTAAATTTCTTAATAAATAAAATTAATATAATAATAAAGAAAAAGTTTATTTTAATTTAATTCTTATTTAATAAAATAATAAACTATTATTATAACTTAAATAATTAATTATAAAGTATTTAATAAAGTTATTTATATAATAATTATTCTTTAAAAATATTTAATTATATTTTTATTTTTATATTATAATTAAACTCTTTATAATATAAAGTATTATTATTATATTTTCTTTTTAAATAACTTTTTATATTATTAATATATTATTAATAATAATTTAAAAGTTATTAAATAGTATTTAAGAATAATATTAAGATTATAAATACTTATAATAAAAATAAATATCTTTTTTTAATTAATATTAAAGTCTTATTTTAGTTATTTATAAAAATATTTATTATTTTATAAAACTAAATTAAAAGTTATTTATTATTTATTAATAATATATATATTTTTTTAAAGAAAACTTAAAATAAATATAATATTACTTTATATTTAATAGTAGTTTATAATAAATAAACTAAGATAGTCTAAGTATTATAAAATAAAAGAGTATAAGGATTATATAAAAGAAGATTAAGAATATTTACTTATTTATATTTACTTATATTTTAATTATATATATTATTTAAAATTTTAAAGAGTTTTTAATTATAATTTTAATTATATATTTTATTAATAATAATATTTATTAAAAATATAATATTATAATTATATTTTTATTTATAATTTTATAATATATATAACTTATATTTATTAAGATATTTATAAAAGTATAAGTTTTAAAAATAATTAATATAAAAAATAATTTTATATTTATTTTATTAATTATATTATTTTATATTATTATTATAAATAGAATAGTTTTTATTATAATTTATATATATATATTTACTAATTATTAGTTTAAAAGGAGCTTTTTTTTAAAATTTCTTTTTTTTTTAAATTACTTTCTTTAATTTTATTCTTTATTTATATAATAATTTAATTAACTATTATATTAAAATAATAAATAAAAAGTAAATAATACTTTTTAATTTTATAAATATTTTAATTATAATAAAAATAAATACTTATTTTTTTATATTTTTAAAAAGTCTTATTTAAGACTTAATTTATATATTTCTTAGACCTTTAAAAGAATAAAACTTTATATTAGTTATTATTAAAATCTAAAAAGTATTAATATTATTTATTAATATATATTTTTTTAATTAATTTATTAAATAATATTATTTTATTAAATAAAAAGTTAATATTATTTTTTAATTTAAGAAGATTTAAGGTTTATTAATAGCTTTTATAATTCTTATATAATAAAATTATAATTTATTTTAAAAATCTATTAGCTTATTATTAGTTTTTTTATTATATTAAAAAAAACTAATTTAAGTTTAATAAACTTAACTTTATTATTTTAAAATAAGTTATTAATTAAAGTAACTTTTATTTAAAGTATATAAAAAAATATAAAAAAGGTTTTTTTTCTTATTATTTAAGTATAATATCTAACCCACGTTATTACTAATAAGTATAGATAGATTAAAGGAAGATAAGGCTATTTTCTATGCCGCGAAAAGTATCGCGTTTTTTAAGGTACCTAGTTAGACGGAATCCCTGCAAGTTACCTGCTTGCTCCTCCTCCACAGTCAAAGGGATAGAGTGGCATAACCATCCGACTTTGCCTCAAAAGGCAGCCTTCCAACCCATTCCGGGGCAATGACGAGAATCTTCGCTGCAGTTGTCCGTGGCCATCGATGATGGATGCGAGGGCGGAACAACTAATCACCAGGGGCACACAGCGTCATTGCCATTCACTGCCTCGGCTGCAAGTCCAGCGACAGCTCCCCGCAACTCTGATGTTGCTGGAGCAGGATTGGGTGGCACTAACGGGAGTCAACACCTGGCACCCGACTAGGGGGTTCCGAACGGGGAGGAATCGCTGTTTTTGCCATCCCAAGTGCCATCCATCGATAGCGGCTATGCGAGCAACGTGGGCAGTCAGCATGCTGGGCACTACATCGCTGATTCCGAGCCCAATACTCCGTAGTCGCTGCAGGGAACACTCGGGGCGTTGGAACAGGGGTTCGTGCAGCGGCTGGGCAGAAGAGGCCACAGGTCCGAGACAATGCTGTCTCAAAGAGGCACAGGCCAAGCGCAGAAGGGGCGACAGACAAATCGGATACCAACGAGGCGTCAAATGCTGACCCGGAAGCTCCGGCATCTACCCCGATACCTCGCGCTGTTCCGCAGGGACTACTCTCATATCAATCAGTCCGTGGTCTAGATGCGCTCGCAAGCGCTACGTCACAGGCCTACCCGTCTTCTCCTAATAGAAGTAGTAGCTATAGTAGTAGCGTAATATCCCCGCATTTTCTAATATTATATTAGTAATACTAAGGCTATAATTCTAATAATAACTCTTAGGAAGTCTTATATAAAAAGCTCTAGTCTTTTTTATAAAAATTACTAATTTTTATATAATACTAGAGCACCCCTACTATAGAGGTACTATACTAGTAGGGGCCCTAGTAGAAGGTATTTCTTACCTAATAATTACTAAAAGAAGCCTAGATTTCTCTAAGAATTAGTAAGGAATACTCTCCCTAACTTAAGTAAGAGTTTCTCTTAAGATAGTATAAAGCTAATATTCCTACCTACTACTTATACTCTCTTAATACTTCCTAGGACTAAGAGTTAATATTAGAATTAGAGCTTAATATTTATATAAAGTAATAAAATAATTCTAGCTAATTTAAGTAAAAAAATTATTATTTTTAATAAAACTAATTAATATAAAGTTTAATAATATACTATATTAATAATAAATAATAAATATTTATAAGTACTTAATAACTTATTTAATAAAGTTATAATAAATATTTTATTTATTAGAATTAATTATTAGTCTTATATTATTAAATAAAAGTAATTTACTAAATCTAAAAATAAAAAATATAAACTTTTATATAAAAGGTATTATTTATTTATTATTATTAAAGACTAGCTTTATAATATTTATATATAAGTATTATAATTATTATTAAGATTTTTTTTAAAAAAAAAGAAAAAAGAATAAAGTTCTTTTAATACTAGACTATTATTTATAAGTCTTAATAATCTATACCCTTAATATAAACTTACTAGCTTATCTAGGAGTATTAGAAGTATTAGTATAGCTACTATAATAGTTAAATCTCATCCTAAGCTAGTTCGGCGCTCACGGCTGCAATAGTTGCGTAATAACAAGGCTTGTTTTAGGTGCAGGCCCCGGCTGCTCCACACAAAACAGATACGCTGCTCCACACAAAACAGATACTTCGCTGTCGAAACACTAGAGAGCCGGCAATATCAGCTTGCAGCTATGTATAGTTAGGCTGCCATCGCAATCCTTAGATAAGCTACTGATGCCTAAGCCTATGGAGGCTTTGATTGGAGACCGGCTGTCGACTTTATTCGCTAACCCAAGCCCGCCAAGGGCGCTGAGGACAATTACGCCCTTTATTGTGAAAGAATCATAGTAACAGAATAGTATAAAAGGGTACAATAATACTATAGTAAGATAGTGCGAGGGTAGATATAGAAATTATATAGATTAGCTATATATACCACGCCCCCACACCCTATAATAGGTACTTAATACTATACTATATATAATACCCTATTATATACTATTAGTTATTAAAATAACTTAAGAATTATTAAATATAAAATTATAAAATAATTATATTTAAACTTATTATTAAATATATATATTAAATAATTAAAATTTAAATTTTATAAATTTTATTTAAAATTAATATTAAATAATATTAAAAAAAGGATTTATTAAAATAATTATATAAATATTAAATTTAAAATTATATAATAAGTTTTATATTAAACTTTATTTAATATTATAAGTTTTTTATTTTATAAAACTTAAATATATTTTTTATATAATTAATAAGAAAATTTAATATTTAAAATAAGTAAAATTAATTATTTTAAAAAATATTTTTTTAATTATTTAATAATATTTTAAGAAAATTTATAATAAAATATTTTAATTTATAAAAAAGTTAATAAGACTTTTTCTATATTTTATATACTTATACTTAAAAAGTTATAATTAATATAAAAAAACTTTTTTTACTAGTATTTTTTAATATATAATAAGATATTATATATAGTATAGTATTAAGTATTTATTATAGGGTATAGGGGTATAGTATATATATAGTAGGGTATAAAAGGTTAGTTATTAAAGCTGTTTTTATACTAAAATATATACTTTTTAAATATTTATACTATATTCTATAGTTATTTTAAAATTCTAAATAAATTCTAGTAAATAGAGAATTACTTATTTTATATTTTATATAAGAGTATTTATAGCTAATAATTCTCTTTAAAGTTGGGTACTCTCTTAAAGTTAAAGTTATACTTTTTAAAAAATTCTTGTCTACTATAATACCCTATAAGTCTACTATAAAAAAAAAGTTAACTTTTTCTTAACTTCTAAATTTTCTAATTATAAGGGATATTTAACTATAGACTAGATTTTTTTAATCTAGTAGAATTTCTTTAGAATTTTAGAGTAATACTAGAATATAATATAGATATTTAAAAAGTGTGTGTTTTAGTATAAAAACGGCTTTAATAACTAACCTTTTATAGGGTACTATATATATCAAGGCAGACAAGTCTAGCACGGGCCGCTAGTGTTTATATATATTGCTTAGGATAACACCTCTGCCTGCATTTCTTATGTGGTTCAAATCAGGTGTTAGATCTTTAATTCTCTATAAACCCCTATCAAATTTAGTAGCGTCACTTACTACTCCTAATTAGGTATAACACGTCTTTTGAATTTAAAAAGACTTCCTATAAAGTTCTGCCCTCCTGGTTAACGTTAAGTAATCCGTACGTAAGCCAAGGTCGCGCCAGCACCTGTGAAGCTCACCCAGACCTATCAGCGCGTAGAAAACGTGGGCCACTTATGTATGATTCACATCAGCTAGCCACTATAGCTAGGTAGGGCCATTCCTGTTGCAAAGATCTTTTGCAAAGATCCGAGACATAGCACTTGAGTTATAAGCTGTGTTCCGATAAATGCGCGCATTTTGACTAGGCTTGCCACACGCACTACGCCACCGTCCATAGCAGCGGCTAATAATTTTCTACTTGGATTAGTAGAATAATAATTTGGTCGAGCTTTCTTAACTAAATAGGCCTTTCTCGACCTTTTTTTTTACTTAGTATTCGCTTAGAAACATGGATCTGCACCTCGATACTCCAAATCGGCTGGATCCATGTATGCACAAGAGCTTGCTTGCACCACTGGGAGGGGCGGGGCGGAGTTCATTCAACACCGAGGCGCATTCGAGTTCACTTTCTAGACTCAAAGAATAGGACAAGTTCGACCTTACGCATCTAAGTGATATAGCAGCCTAGGCCTACCAATCTAATAACTAGTAGCGGATTACTCAGATGCCAAATTCCCTAGCCGGGCAGATATCTAGTATCACCTAGCACAGTAAATATATAAAGCTAGTTATTTCAACTATGCTAATACCTAAGAAGCTGTTAATTAGTATTAAATCTCTATTACGCTAAATATCCCTTGCTCTATTGCGCTGTTTATGCCCGTGTAGCTGTCTGCTTCTCTCGATATTATGAAATCCTCGACAGCACTCTTCCGATTGGACTAGCCTCGGCTTATATCTACGGCCACGATCACGATTCTGAGGACTACTATCTTAACTCGAATATCGAATCCGGTAGTTATATAAGTCCTCTCCTATTTATAGCGGTATCTTAAGTAAAATAAACGATAGGGTGTTTTCTCTCTATATTATCATAGCTCCTATAATCTAAGATAGCTAGTATCTAGGTATACCTAACTATTATTCCTAATACTAGTATATAGTTCTAATATTTCTTTCCTAGTAATCTTTCCCTTATAAGGGTATTCTAATAAATTTAATAAGAGTATAATATTAATAAATAAATATAATAGTATAATAAATAGTTTTACTTTAAGTTATATTAAAATATTTTTAATATAATAAGTATTTAATAATTATAATTTAGTTCTAATATTTCCTCTTAAACTAATAATTTATTTCTAATAATAATTTTAATATTTTACTTTAAATAATTTAGTATTCTAGTAATAAATTATAATAAGTTTTATTATAATACTTTTATAAGATTATTAATAATATATTTACTATACTTAAGATAAAGGATATTATTATTAATATTAAGTATTATATTTTTATTTATAAGTTATATTAAATTATAATACTTAAATTAAAAATAAAGGATTATTTCTTTAAAAACTCTTATAATTAATAATAAATAGAATATAATTACTTTTAATAATAAGTAAATAAGTAAAAAGTCCTTTTAAAATATTATATTAAAGATTAAAATCTTTATTAACTAATAACTAATTACTAAACTAAGACTTTTATTAGAGAATAGATTATATTATAGTATTTAAAAAGTAACTATTACTAGGAAAGTACTATATAAGTTAGGGATAAAAAGAGTTAGTCTTTTTATAATTATAATAATAACTTTTTTACCTTTTTTAATCTTAAGTTCTACTTATCTTCTAATTAAGAGCCTTAAATAGTTTTTCTTTAGTTAGAAAAAATATCTTATTTAAATATAATTCTTAAATAATTACTTATTTAACTTAGAAGATATTATATATAATATATACTTCTTTTCTTATATATAGCTCTTTATTAAGATATTAAAATATTTATTATATATATAAACTACTTTTAAAAGAATAATAGTATTAAAATATAAGTTATATATTATTTAATAGCTTATATATAGTAGCTAATACTTTAAGGCTTTTACTAAGTTCTTAAAAATCCTTTTTAACTTAGATCTTCTATATTAATTTGTTTTTAAATTAACTCTTTTAATAGTTAATCTATTTTCTTAGGTAACTTAGGGTAAAAGCTTTAGAATTATAATAATATAAGGTTAAGCTAAGTAAAGAAATAAAATCTTAAAAAATAAAAACTAAAAAGAAATATATTATATAATCTCTTAAGACTAAAGCTTAATTAGCCTTTTATCTTTTTAATACTATTTTCTTAATATATAGCCTTTTTTAATTAAAGTTATAACTTAACTCTAATTCTTTATTAAGTTAGTATTATTAAAAAGAAAATAAGCTAGTCTTTATAAAGTAAGTCTTTTTCTAGTATTTTAAAAAGTATTATATCTCTAGTCTATATAGGGTAAAGGATATCTTAATAAAACCTTTAGTAAGTTATAATTTCCCCTAAAATTATAAAACTCCCTAAGTTCTTTAAGTCCTTAAGTATTAAATACTAATTTAAATAAACTAAAATACTTTATAAAGTAAATTAAAAATAAAGTAAATAAGCTTATTTTAATAAAAATACTATTAACTTATTAAAAGAACCTCTTTAGAAAGTAAATAATATTTTAATATAGTAAAAGACTAATTTTACTTAACTTAGACTTAATTTATAATATATAAGTTAAGTTATTTTTAAGAGGTCTTTTCTAAGTTTTATAAGTACTTAGGTATAATATCTTTAGTAAATATAACTAATAAACTAACTTTTAATTTTATAAAGTTTATTTATATAGAATTTATTAAAGATTTATTTATAATATATAATTCTTATTTTTATTAACTAACTTTAATTATATAATAAAATAAATAATACTATTAGACTTAATAAATTAAAATAAATCTAATAATAGAAAAACTTTTTAAATTAAATAATATTTACTAATATAAAGTAAGTATAAAATAAGTACCTACCCTATACCTCTATACTAGTATCTATATAATATATTAGTAGTAATATATAATACTTATATATATTATAATTTACTAAGTATAATATTATAAGTAACTAATTAATATTATTAATTACTTATATATACTAGTAGTTAATAGAAGTATAGGGTAAATATCTACCCTATACTAAAAATTCCTATATACTATAAATATATATATAGTACTTATACTATAAGGTTATAGTACGAAGAGTACTTATATTTAGCTATATACTTCTATAGTTATAATAGTACTAGGAATTATTACTACCCTGTCTCTACTTACTTATATTAACGCTATAGCTAAGTACTTATATATTCCCTACGTGATTATACCCTACCCTTAGGTGTCCCTGTTCTGTGTGTCCCTTTACTACTTCCCTATATCCACACTAAGTCCTCCTAGGGTCCAAATATATATATACTATAGCCTACTAGGTGTAGCACTATAGGCTACTAATTAGTACTATTAAACGCTAAAATATAATAGGTAAATAATAATAGTATAGGGTAGGCACTTACCTTATACTAACTAATAGTAATATACTTTATAATAACTATTCTTAGTATTACTTATAAAAAGGCTTAGCCTCTTAATAAGTTAAAGGGGGAATTAAAAGTGATACTTTTATAAAGACTTTTTATAAGCTATTAATAGTAATAATATAGTGAAAACTAGTAAATAGTTAAAAAAGTACTAAAAAGCTATTAAAACTAATAAAATAATAATATTATTTAATACTTTATTTTATAATATATAAAAGAAGAATTTTAAAATAAATAAAGTTTTTTTTTAAATAATATAACTATTTTTTTTATTAATAATAATAATATTTTTAATTAAAAGTTTAAATATTAAAGTTAATAAAATAATTTTTTTTTTATATTTTTTACTTAAACTCTTACTTTTATATACTTATTAATAACTATTATATTATTATTTAAATATCTATTATTTAATACTATAATAATTACTTTATTTAAAAGTTCTTTAATAATATATTATAGACTAAAATATATTTTAGTTTATAATATAAAGAAAAGTACTTTAATAAAGCCCTTTTTAACTAGAATTACTTTAATAGAAGTTATAAATTCTTAGTTAATAAAAATTAACCTATAAAACTAGTTTTTCTTATATAAACTTATAATATAAAATATTACTATTTATATAGAACTACTTTACTATTTATATAGATAATTTATAAATAATACTAGTTAATTTCTAAAGGTACTTATATAGATATACTATATACTTAGTACTTTATTCTTAAGTTCTAGAGTATTAAGTAGTTATTATAGTCTTATAACTACTTTTAGTAAAAGTCTTAACTTTAAAATAAAATAATTAGCTTTATAAATTAGTTATTAAAAGATTAATTAAAGTTATAAATAGCTTTATTATAATATAATTTTCTTTTTCTCTTCTTAACATTTTTTTATATTTTTTATATAATAATTATTAATAAATATATAAAAATAAAAGTACTAGTAAAAAATATAAAAAAAAAAGATTATATTATTAACTTTATTATTTTATCTTTTAGCTAAAAAAACTATTATTATTTATAAAAAGAAATATAATATTATTTAAAAGAAACTTTATTTATTTTAAAATTCTTTTTTTATATATTATAAAATAAAATATTAATTAATATTATTATTTTATTAATTTTAATAACTTTATAATATTATTTTAGTTACTTTAGTAATTTTAATTATATTATTAATATTAATAGTTTATAAGAAGTCTTTATAAGAACTTTATTTTTAATATTCTTTTTAATTTATTAAAAGATTAAGTTTATTTATAAATAAAACTAAATATAATTATTATAAAATATATTAATACTAATTTAATATAAGATAATTACTTATTTTATATTTTATTAATATAAAATAATTTATTATCTTATATTATTACTAATTATTAATATCTATAAATAATTAATAATATTAATTAATAGTTTATAATATTATACTTAATAAACTATAATATATATAAATATTATATATATATTTTATAATATATAGAAACTTTTAATATAAAGTAATATAATATTTTATATTATTATTAATTACTATTATATATAAATAAGTAATAATATTAATTAATAACTTATAATATTATATTAAATAAACTATAATATATAGAAATACTTATATATATATTTTATAATATATAAAAACTTTTAATATAAAATAATATATTATTTTATATTTTTATTAATTATTTTTATATATAAATAATTAATAATACTAATTAATAATTTATAATATTATACTTAATAAGTTATAATATATATAAATATTATATATATCTTCTATAGTTTATAGAAATTTTTAATATAAGATAATATATTATTTTATATTTTTATTAATTATTATTATATATAAATAATTAATAATATTAGTTTAATAACTTATAATATTATATTTAATAAAGTATAATATATATAAATATAATATATATATTTTATAATAAATTATTTTTTTATTAAATTATAAAAACTTAATATATTAAAATATACTATTTATAAGTAATTAATTTTATTATTTTAGTTTTTATTTATTAATTATAAGTTTTATTTTTAAAATATTATAAAGGTTTTAAAAGAAAATCTAATAAGTCTTTTAAAATTTTAAAACTTAGTTTAAATACTATAAAACTTTTTAATAATTAATTTATTAAATATATAATTTAGTATTTTTTAGAATAAAAGATTTATATTATATACTAATAAATAATAAATAAAGTTTTTATAATAATCTAGTATTATAAAATATATACTAAATATATTTTAAAGCCTATAATAGCTAATAGTTAATTTAATTTAGTTTTAATATTAAGCTTTTACTCTTTTATTTACTTTTTATATAGAATTAAGACTTTAATAGTTACTCTTATTACCCTAAAAGAAAAAAGGTTTAGTATTTTAGCCTTTTAAAATAAAATTTCTTATATAAATACTTAGTAAAATACTAATAGTTAAGTTAAGTTTATAGTATAATTTATAAATATAATTATAATTAATAAGATTATATTTTAAAAGAAAAATAATAACTTTAACTAAAGTATTATAACTTTAAGTTTATTAAGTATAACTTTAATTAATCTTTTAAATAGCTTATTTTATTTATAAATATATAAACTTAAAGTTATAAATTTAATACCTTAAGAAGTAAACTAGTTTTTAAGTTCTTAGTTAATTTTATTTCCTCTATTATAATAAAACTCCTTAAGTATATTATTATAATATATTTTAAGACTCTTAAAGAATTTGTAAATTACTTCTAATAAAGTTAGTCCTCTTTAGTTAAAAAGTAATAAGACTTATTAATATTAAGATTTTCTATTTACTAATATTAAACTAATAGGCTTTTTATTATAAAGTAAAGACTTAATTTTAAATATATCCCCCTTTATAATATTAAAAATATTTATTAGGTTAAGAAAGGTTTTTCTTAAAGGTTAATAAGTTATTTTAGTTTATATATAAATAATATATTAAAAATTAGTATTTTTAATTTAAATAAAGTCTAAAAGACCTTTTATAATCTTAAAAGTCTTTTTAAATAATAAGAAGTTAATATAGCTTAGTTAAATATATTAGATACTAGTTAGTTATAATAGCTTTTAATAATTAAAGTTACTAGATTTCTCTAGTAATTCTTCTAATTCTTCTAAGAGGTATTTTATATCTTCTAAGAATATTAAATATTAGTTTAATTTAAAGTTAAGGATTTCTTTATATTTTAATAAGTCCTTTAGTAAAATCTAAAGTAACTTAATAATAATAATATAATACTAAATAATATTTATAAATATTAGTTTTATTAAGATTAGTATTTTTATATTTTTTTATTATAAAAAAAAGCTATATTATTTAAATTCTAAAATAATAATTCTTTTATAATTTTAAATATAAAAAGAGTACTTTAATAAAATTCCTCTATAGGTATAATAATAAATACTATTAAAAATATTAAGGTTAAGAGTTAGTATATAAAGGGCTTTTTTTATTTTAATAATAGTCTATTCTTCTAATTTTAGTTAAAATAGTATTATAAAATAAGCTATACCTTAGCTTTTTAGTTTAATTAGTCTTCCTCTTATTCTAATAATTAGGCCCTTTTATTTAAAAAGTAACTTATAATTAGTAAAGATATTTTTATAATTTATAATATAATAAGTAACTTTAGTATTATAAAAAAGAACTTATTAAGGGTTAAGGGTCTATTTTTAAGTACTATAACTAGAGTCTAATAAGGTAAAAGATTTTATAATAATATTATTAGAAGTTAAAGATTATAAGTCTTTATCTTTATTAAAGAAGATTTCTTTAACTTTATAATCTATAAGATATTTATTTTTATTTTTTAAAGAGTTAAAGATTAGATTAGTAATCTAATAAACTTAAGGTTAAGAAGTTAATAGATAATAGCTTCTTAGTATTATTATTATTAGGCCTTTTTTTAGTTTAAAAGTATTTTTATTATTTTTAGTATTATTCTTTTTTTTATTATTTTTTTATTATTTTTTTATTATTTTTTTTAAATTTATTATTATTATTTTAATAACTAGTATAATAAATACTAGCTTTAATAACTAATAATCCCTTTTCTTACTATTCTTTAAAAAGGTTAGTTATAAGATATTAAAGGTTAAAAATAATTAGTATAAGTCTTTATATTTAAAAGGCCTTAATTAAGGCTCTTTATTATTTAGACTATTAGTTAAAGGTATTACTAATAGCTTTTAGGTATTAGTTAACTTAGTTAATATTACTAATAGTTACTTTAATAAGTATTAGCCTAGCTAAATAGTTATTAAAACTACTATTAAAGCCTTTAAGAGTACTTTTATAAATTTAAAAACTAAGATTATAGAATTTACTATAAAGTTATAATCTTTAGATCTTTTAGCTAATACTATATTATTATATTAAAAAACTATAAGCTTAATTTAATTAAGTATATTAATTAATTATAATAATTAGTTCTTTTATATAGTTATTATTAATTAAGAGTAATAATATTATTTATTTAAAGTTTATAAGATTTTTTAATATTACTAGATTCTAAAGAAAGAATATAATACCTATAGCTTTAAGTTAAATTTATAAAGCTTATTATTATAAATTAAAATTTTTAAGTTCTTTAAGTTTTTAAAGATTCTAAAAATTATAAATTAATTTTATAAGCTTTTTAGTTATTACTTTATTAATCTAAATAGTAAGTATAGTTTAAGAGTTATTAACTATCTTCTCTTCTAAAGGTAAGATAGTTAATTTAATTATTATAAATAATAAATTTTAAGATTAAAAGTTCTTAAGTAATATTAAAAACTAATTAAACTAAGAGGTTAAGTTTTAAATACTAATAATTTATTTTTTAATTATAAATTATTATAACTCTAGTTTATTTTTAATAATTTTAAGACTAAGTCTTAAATTCTAATTAACTATTTTATTAATTTATTAATAATAAAAGAAATAAATTTAAATAGTATTATAATATTTTTTAACTAATAAAAAGATAGTAATTATAACTTATTTAGGTTTTTAAAGATTAATAAGATAATAATTATAGTATTTTTATATTATTATAAATAATATTATAATATTTTCTAGTATTTCTTTTCTCTAAAAGTCTTATACCTTCTAGGCTTATAACCTATAATAATTACTAATAAATATATAAAAGTAAAAGTACTAATAAAAAAGTATAAAAGAAGAGATTATATTATTAACCTTATTATCTATCTTCTAGCTAGGAAAATTATTATTATTTATAAAGAAAAAAAGATAAAATATTATTTAAAAAAAACTCTACTTATTCTAAAATTCCTTCTTTATATACTATAAAGTAAGATATTAACTAATATTATTACTCTATTAGTTTTAGTAACTTCTTAACACTATTTTAGTTATTTTTAGTAGTTTTAACTATACTACTTATATTAATAACTTATAAAGAGTCCTTATAAGAACTCTACTTTTAATAATATAATTATTTATTCTTTTTTATAATAAATTAAATTTCTTTTATAAATATTAATTTTATAATTACTAGTCTTAATATTTTTTTTAATAAATAATTACTTTAATTTTTATTTATTTTTATTATATTTTATTTATAATTCTTTTTTTAATTTAAAATATAAATATAAATTCTTTATTTATTATTTTTTTCTTTATATTTTAATTTAATAATAAAACTTTTTTATAATTATAAAGCTTATTAGTTATTATAACTTAAAATAAACTATCTTTAAATCTTTATATTTTATTAAGTTTATTAACTTTTTTAATAACTTTTTTTTAAGTTTTTATTATAATAATTCTTTAATACTTTTAATTAATAATTAAAAGTATTTTAATTATTAACTAAGATTTCTTTTTATTATAATCTTTATTATAGTTATTATAAAAGAAAATAGTTAAAATATATAAAATATTTATTATTATTTATAAAGTTAGTAAATTAATTTATAATATTATTAGAGATATAATTCTTTTAAAAATATTATATATATATATAATATTTATTAACTTTAAATTAAGAGGTTTATATAATAAAAAATATATAATATTAAATAAAAGCTTAAATAATTAATAATATTATTACTTATTAAATTATTAAAGACTTTATATTAAATAAAAATATTATTAAAAACTTTAAAAAACCTTAAAAGGCTTTTAATTATAAAATAAGTAATAAAAATTAAATATAAAAAATATAAAAAATTTATTCTTTAAAATTATAAAAGAATATTATTTTTTTATATTATTCTTTATAAATAAACTTTAAAAGTAATTAAATCTAACTAATATAATAATATTATTTAAAAAACTTTATTTATTTTAAAATTCTTCTTCTATATATTATAAAATAAAGTATTAACTAATATTATTATTTTCTTATTTTTAATAACTTCTTAATATTATTTTAATTATTTTAATAATTTTAATTTTATTATTAGTATTAATAATTTATAAAAAGTCTTTATAAAAGTTATACTTTTAATAAGTTTATTTTATAATATATAAAAGAATAGTTTTAAAATAAATAAAGGCTTTTTTTAAATAATATTATTTTTTTTTTTTAAAAAAATAATAATAGATTTTTTAATTAAAAAATAAAATAATAAAGTTAATAATATAATCTTTTTTTTATATTTTCTTTTAATATTTTTATTTTTATATATTTATTAATAATAATTATAAATTATAAGTTTAGAAAATATAAAACTTTTAAAAATAAAAAATATTAAAAAATACTATAATATTATCTAGAATAATAAATAAATATTATAATTATTATTTTATTAACCTTTAATTTAAATAAATTATAAGTATTATTTTTTTATAAACTAAAAAATATTATAATATTAATTAAAATTAATTTCTTTAATTATTAATAAATTAAAAAACTAATAAATTAAAATTTAAATTTAATATATTAGTTAGTTTTAACTACCTCTAGGGTTTACCTATAAAGAATAGTATAAAAGGATAATATATTTCTATAGTTTTAAAAAATAACTTTTTTACCTTTTTTATATTTAATTTCTATTATTTACCTTATAATCTAAAACCTATAATATTTTCTATAGTCTCTAATAATATCTTTATTAAATATAAAACCTTTAATAATTTAGTAAATAATAATATTACTAATTATTTAAGCCCTTATTTAATACTATATGTTTTTTATAATACTAATCTCTTAATTAAGAGTTAATAAATACTTTATATATATATAATATCCTTAGAGGGACTATACTTTTATTAGTATTATAAATTAGTTAAATAGCTTTATAAATAATAGTAGATATTTTATATATTTTAGCTACTTTCTTCTTTAGTAATAATTATAATAAAAGTTATAGTAAGGAGAAATCTTAGTTAATAGTTAAGAAACTCTTAATTATTAACTAAGAGTACTAAAAAGCTATTATAATAAGAACTAAGAAGAAAAGCTATTAAAAGAGCTAATAAGCTTAATAAAATATAAAGATTTAAAAATAGTTTATCTTAAGTTATAATAACTATTAGGCTTTATAATTATAAAAAGGTTTTATTATTAAATTAGGATATAAATAAAGAAATAGTAAATAAGTAACTTATAATTATATCTTAAGATTAAGAGAAGAATTAAGGATAGAATATTATAAGGATAGAATATTATAAGGATAGATAAAGATTAAAGTAATTTCTTATTAAGAAAGTATTAGGGCTAGTAATTAAAAGATTAATATCTATAAAAGGGAATTTAACTTATTATAAAGGAAAGTAATTAATTATATAACTATAATATTACTTATAAAGGATCTACTCTTAATTTAGTTAAATAAGATATTATTAATATAATTAAAGTATTATAATTAGGAAAATAATTAAATTATCTTATAATATAAGAGTATTAAGTAAATAGCCTATAAATAGAGTTTATATTTAAGAAAATAAAGTATAGGTTAAAGAAGTAAGGAATTAGGATAAGGATTAAGGTATACTTAATTAAAGAAGGATAAAGAGCTAAGGAATATAAGATTAATAAGCTAAAAAAGGCTTAGTCTCTAAAAAGCTAAATATAATATATCTTAGGCTATTATACCTTTTAAAAAAAGAACTACTTTTAGCCTAAGTTCTTTAAAAAACTCTTCTAAAGTATTTAAATATCCCTAATCTAAATAATAACTATACTATCTTATAATATTAAGATATTAAGTAAATAGTTTATAAAGATACTTTAGTTAAAGAAAAATATAAAGAATAAATAAAAGATAAAGATTAAGGTAAAGCTTAATAAAAATAATTAAAAGTAAAAAGATTATAGACTTAATAATTAATATAAAAAAAAAGGAGATATTATAATATTTATAATAAATAAATCTCCTCCTTTTTTTAATAAATAGTAAATTAATTAAAAACTATTTAATTTTTTAAAAAGATATTACCCTTATTTTATACTATTTAAACTATTCTATACTTTAAAACTCTTAATTATAATATTATTTATATTATTTAATAATATAAAAATACTAAAAAGTTATAAAAAAAAGTCTTTTATTATAATAAAGGACTTAACTATTTTTAATAATAATTTAATTAATATAATTAAAGACTATAGTCTTAAGGATATAAGAATTAATAGTTAAGAAAAAGAAAAGAAGAGGAGGACCTTAATAAAAGGAAAGAAGGTAAGAGAGTATATTATAAAAAGAGGAGTAATAAGAAAGATTATAAATAAGGATTTTATAAATCTTAACTTAAACTTCCTTAACTTAATAAATAATAAAGATCTTTTAATAATTTTAATTTATATTTAAATTTAGCTAAAGACTATTTTTAAAGAAAAGTTTATTAAAGATAATATTATAAAATTCTTAAAGAAGTTTAATAAATAAATAAATATAAGGGAAATTTTAAATATATATTAACTTAATAAGTTAATAAATATAACTTAGTTTTACTTAATAAAGAAAGTTAAGTTTATTATATTTTAATATAATTAAAAAGAGGCTAAGAAATATCTAACTAAATATTACTTTAAGTATAATATTAAAGAATAGTATAGTCCTTAGATTAGACTATTAAGGTATAATAAATAATTACCTACTAATAATTATTATATTATTAGTAAATAGCTTATTAAGTATAAATATTTTTATAAATTATTAGATAAAAGGCTTCTTATATTTAGTAAGTAGTTAAGATATCTATAATTAGTAATACTATTAGTTATCTAATATAATATAATAAAATAATATAATATTAATATTACCTACTTTAATAAACTAATATATAAAAAAGTATACTAGAAAATCTTCTACTTTATTAGGGACTAAATTTAATTTATATAAGATAAAAAGTATAAGAAAGCTACTAATTAGAAGGTTCTAGTAAGGGTAAAGGGAGAACCTCTAGAAAAGGTTAAAAATATAAGACTTATTTTTAAATAAGATATTAAACCCCCTATTAACATAATTATTTATATTACTTTCTTAAAGAAAAAAAGTAAGTTAACTTATTTATTATTAAATCTTACTTATAATATTTACTAATCTTTTACTTAAGAACTACTTAACTAAAAAAAAATTTATCTTATCCTTTAATTAAAAAAATCCTCTTCTTTAAAATATTTAAAAAAGCTTTTATTATATACTAAATTACTTTATAATTAAAGAGGGATCTTAAAAAAAGTATCTTATATTATACTTTAGACTTTATAATATACTCTTAAAATATAAATAAGCTAAAAGTACTTTATTTTTAACTATACTTAAGATTATTATTTAAAGACTAAAAGAAATTATTATAATTATTTTTATTAAATTTCTAATTAAAGACTATTTTTAATTATTTATATATAAGCTTAATATACTTAAGAATAGAATAAAACTTAATTAGGACTTTATAAAAAGAGTATTATCTTTTAGAGGCTTAATTAAGAATAGCTAGTATTAGAAGTAAAGTCTATTAGGCTATAGGTTTTAGATTAGTTTAGCTAACTTTATAAGCTATTAAAACTTTTATAAAGAAAGGTACTAGGTTATTATAATATTTAATAAGAGATTAAGAGTTTTATAGATCTTTAACTTTATTTTAAAAAAAAGATATATAAAAGTATAAATAATAGCCTTAATATTTTATTAATAGCTTACTAATATATAACTCCTTTATAATTTCTTTATATTTACCCTTAATATTAATAATTAAGGGAATAAGTAATCTTATACTTATTTAGGAATTTATAATATTATACTATTATTATAAGGCTATACTAGTAATATATTATTAAAGCTAATAAGTAAAATATAGGGGAAGAAATAGTTAAATAAGCTAATTAACTTATTTATAAATAGCCTTAAACTAGCTATTATATAAAAGCCTTATAATCTAGACCTCTTTAAGCTATAATAGATAAACTAAAATAGACTATACTTAACTTAAGTCTTTAATAAAAATTTCTAGGTAAATATTTTATATTATATACTAGTTAATAAGTTAAGAATTAAGAAGTTACTTTTATAAACCTACTAACTTAGACTTATTAGTAATAGTCTAAATAAATTTTATAAGTTAAAATTAATTAAGTAGTTTATATTTAATAATTTAACTTTATATAAAATAAATAAAAAACTCTTAAAGGACTAGATTAGTATATTCTTTATAAATAATTAAAAAGAATAGTATTATTTTTTATTAAATCTAAGGTTTATTAGAGGCTTTTAGAAGTTTATATTTATCTATTTTAAAAAAGTAAAAAGTATTTTATTCTCTAATATTATAAATATAAATAAATACTTATAATACCTTAACCCTTAAATACCTTTAAAGAAGAGATTTAATAATATAAAAGGTCTTTTAGGTTAAGACTAATTATAGAAGAGAAGGTCTATATCTTTAAAGTATAGGTTAAGAAGCTTTAATAACTAAATATAAGACCTAGATCTTATATAAGGCTTAGTAATAGTATAAAGTATTAGCTAAAGTAAATAAGGTTTTAAGCTAATAAACCTTTTAAACTCTAGTACCCTTAAAAGTCTCTTAACCTAATTAAGAAAAATAAGACCTCTAGATTAGAAACTAAAGTAATTACTAAGTAAAGAGTCTATAACTATTAAGATATTAAATATTTATTAATAGCCTTTCTTAGTTACTTAAGAATTTACTTTATTAATAATATCTTAAGTCTCCTAATATTTTATAATCTTCTAATAGGCCTTTATTATAAAGGATTAGGCTATTTATAAGCTAAAAAATACTTAGATTATATAAAGGTTACTAATCTTAAAGGAGCTTAAAAAAGTAATTAAAAATACTATAATTATAAATTAAAATATTACTAAAAATAATTAAGCTTTAAGTATTATTAAAGATTAAAATAAGTTAATTTATAAGTAGTTTATATATATAAATAACTTAAAGTTAGCTAATAATATATTTAACTTAAGCTTTAGTATTAATAACTTTTTATATTTATTTATCTAAGCCTTCTTTTTATTTTATAAATATTAATAAAAAGCTTATTATTTTCTTAAAAGGATTTTTATTTTATATATAAGTTTAATTAGTAGCCTTTAAGGCTATTTTTATTATACTTATATTAGTTTAATTAAAATAATTATATATTTTATAATTTTTAATTATAAGAAAATAATTTTTTATAATAAAATATTAAGTTTAATTATTAAAAGAGATATTAGTTTTATTAGTTTTAGCCTTTTTTATTATTATTATATATATAAATTACTTTTTCTTTTAATTTATTTAATTTATTATTACTTTCTCTTATTATATATACTTTATAGTACTTTAAAGATAATTATATTTTATTATTTTATACTTTTAATACTTTTTTAAAAATTAGTTATTATTTTTTTATTTTATTTAAATAAATTAAAATATTTATTTTTATTATTAGTACTTTATAAATAATATATAGTTTTAGTAATAACTTTTAGTAAAAATAAATAAGGTATTAGTAGCTTAAATTATTACTTAATACTTTTATATATAATTAGAATTTAATATATAAAAAGGTAATTATAATACTTTTCTTAGTTAAGTTTATTAAAGTATAGATTATATTATTTATTTATTCTTAAGCTTTTATTAGTTAAATACTATATTTAGCTTTAAGAGTATTAAAAAAGGTATTTTTATTTTACTAATAATTTCTTTTCTTTTACTTTATTAGTTATATTTTATATTATAATTTTATATTCTCTTAAAATAATTACTATAAAGAGGTCTTAATTATATAAGTATTAATTATATTATTATTAAGACTAGTCTTTATTATTTATATTTAAATATTAAGTTTTTAAATAATAATATATTTTTTTATATAATTATTAAATCCTTTTATATACTTATTATCTAAGGCTTATAATTAAAATTATCTAACTATTAGAATATTAATTATAATATATAAAGTAAAATATTTAGTATTTAGAACTAATATTAAGGAGAGTTTTTTTATTATTAGGTTATCTTTTCTAGTATTATCTAAAATACTATTTACTATAGTAATTCCTTTTCCTTTATTACTTAAACTACTTATTACTTTAATAAATACTTTTATTATTATATTTATTATTATATTTTATAGTTATTCTAATATAATATTTAATTAACTTATTATTTTATTAAAAGTCTTTATACTTTTAATATTTTATTCTAATAATATATTAGTTATTATATTTTATAATTATTTTAATATAATATTTAATTAATTTATTATTTTATTAAAAGTCTTTATACTCTTAGTATTTTACTTTAGTAGTATTCTTATTACTTTATTACTTTTATTTAGCTATTTTAAGATTTTAACTAGTAATTAGTTAGTAGTTATAATAGTTTTATTTTTTATAAGGGGGGTTCTTTATTTTTTCTAAAATCTTAATAAGCTTATTTTTATTATTATTATTTATAAGTTTATTATTATTAGAATTATCTTTTCTTTAAGTAAAAGAGATATAAATATTAAAGTTAAGCTTACTAATAAGCCTAATAAAATTATTTTTAAATTTAACTCTTTTAAAGAGTATAATAATATTTTATATATATATTTTTTTATTATTAGTATTTTCTTTTTTTTTAATAATAAAATTACCTTTAAGTTTAATTTTCTTAATAAATATAATAATATTTTATATAAATTCTCTTTTATTATTAATATCTTCCCTTTCTTTAGTTCTATTAAAGTCTTTACTATACCTCCTTTTATTATTTAAATATAATTTTATACTTACTTCTAAATAATTTTAATATTCTTAATAATAATTTAACTTTATATTAATTATTTATAAAGATTATCTAGTTTATTTTTAAGTAAGCTAATTTTACTTTTATTATTAGTAATTCCCTTTACTAGTAATAATAGTTTTTTAAAGGTTTTTATATTATTAAAAATTACCTAGTTAAAGAATAATTCTTTATTTTACTAAATAAATTTATAAAATTTAGTAGTTTTATAAAAATTTATATAAATTATAGTAGGTTTTAAAAATTCTTTTTTTTTAAAAAAGGATTTTAATATAATTCTTTATAAACTTTATTAATTATTTATCTCTTAATAAATTTAATATTTTTATAACTTATTTAAATATTTTTAAGTTTAATTATATACTTAAAGATTAAATTAATAGTTTAATTTTAATAGTTATATAATTTATTTAAAGTAATTATTATTACTTATTAAATCTATTAATTATTTAAATCTAATATTTAAAGTAATAGTATAGACTAGTAGTTTATTAGTATTAATAAGCTCTTTATTTAAGACTATATTAATAGTTAATAAGATTATTAGGCTATATAGACTATAACTAGTAAGACTATAGATAGTAGTAATATATTAATTAATTAATTTAATTATCTAAATCTATAAATAGCTTTTATAGTCCTAAATATAGTATATATCTATTAATAAAAGTAATAATAGTTATACTAATAATAATATAATACTTAGACTAGGAATACCTAAGCTAGTATAGAATAGTTCTAATAGTATATTATAGACTAGCCTTATAGTATCTATATATAAGTGTTATAATAGTTATTAATTCTCTTAAGGAGAAAAGGGAGAGGAGAATAAAGTTCTCCTTATACTAAGCTACTACTTATAGGTCTTAGTAGTCTACGCTAAAGGCGTAGACCTACTAGCCTATAGCTTAGTAATACTAGGTATAGGTATCTAGCCTAAGTCCTTTATATACGCCCCTCCCCCGCTTATCCTCTATTATTATATTATATAGGACTATATATAGTACTATAAGTTATACTATTAAGGATTCTATTACCTAATATTAATAATAGTATATATTATTTAGGGTATTATTATTAATAATTATAATATAGTTATATAAGAAGTATAGGGCTTATAGAATTTTTTATATAGCTATATTAAGAGTAAAGTAGTTACTAGGCTATAGTAGGGTCTATATAATATATACTACCTTACCCCTACTATATACCTTAATAGCTATCCTATATTACCTAGGCCCCTACTTATTATAGCTAATTAAAGGTACTATACGCTTATTATAACTTACTTTACTTATTAGGTTATACCTAAATAACTATTATAGTATTAGATTTATACTAGTATTATAAAAAATATATTAAAAAGTATTAGTAAGTAGTTAGTACTTATACTTATTACTAGTTATTAAGTTTATTATTCTTATTTTTTCTTAATAGCCTAGCTTCTTTTTCTTTCTAATATATATATTATAAATATTTATATTTATATAATTATTTATATATTTTTACCTTAAATCGCCTTAAAAAACTACTATTACTATTTAAAAAACTCTTAATTTTTATTTTATTACTATACTATTATTATATTATATTTATAATAACTAGTCCCCCTCCCCCTCTATTACTTAATAGTAATAATAGTACTAGCCCTTTAAGGTATACTTATATTTACTACTTTATAAGTAATATCCTTATCTTTAGTAATTTAAATAATAAGGAGTTTAGTATAGTATAGGAGCTTAACTTTTTATATATTATATACCTTAATACCTTTATCTATTTAATAAAGTTTAAGTATATATTAATATCTAATAATACCTATTAAGCCTATTATAATAAAAAGTATACTTATATATATAAATATATACTTTTTACTAATTATCCTTATCTTTATTATATTACCTTTAATATAATTAAGCTAATTAAGGATAATAAGGCTATTAGTATACTAATTATTAGTAAAAAGTATAAAAAAGAATATAAGTTTTTTATTATTTTAGTAGATTTTACTTATACTATATACTACTTTAATAGTACTCTAGATACTACTAAGGCTAACCTAAGCGCTATACTTAATACCTTTACCTCCTAGCCTATACTAGGTCTTATATTACTTAGTTCTTAGGTTATCTTTACTCCTCCTCCCTCTTATAGCTATAGTACTTAGAATAACCTAGACCTTCTTATTAGTATACTTACTATTAGTATATAAGCTAGCTTTTAAACTCTTATTATAAGTTCTTTAGCTATTTTCTATATAGTATTTACTTATTAAATATAAACTAAATAATATATATTTTAAGAGAATATATTAATTATTATTATAGTATTATAAACTCTTTACTATTATACTATTAAGTATTATAAAAATAATTATAGGTATTTCTTTTTTTATTATAACTCTTATAGTTAAGATTCTTCTTATAGCTATTATAATTACTATTATTACTTATACTCCCCTTACTCCCCCTTTTACTATTACTTCTTTTATTATTACTTATATTCCCTTTTAGTAGAGGAGCTCCCTCTCTCTAACTTATCCTTAAGCTAGACTTATTAAGAATTACCCCTACCTTATAACCCTTAGGGCTCTAGCTATAGCTATTAATAGGCTATTTATATTTTTATATTTTTCTATATATTTTCCTTATAATATTAGTATATACCCTCTTATACTAAGAAAGTTTTTTTTTATTTTTTACTTTAGTTTTTTATTTTAATTATATAAGTATAAGCTATATATACTAAAGGGCTAGATATAGACCTAATAAGGCTATAAGTCTAAGGTTAAGGCCTTTTATAATATAGTACTATAAATATTAAATAAATACTTCTAATTATAATCTATCTTTAAAGTATTATTATATTTTTAATATCTTATTACTAATCTATCTTTAAAGTATTATTATATCTTTATTATATTAGTACTTTTTAAGAGTAGTTTAGTATTATACTATATATAAGCTATTATTTATATAAGAATTACCTTATTTTATTTTAAAATTATAAAGTACCTTATAATTTTTTAATATAAAAAATAACTCTTATATAAGTATCTAGTAACTAACTTATTTTACTAATACCTCTTATACCTTACTATAACTATATTAGTTTTATATATATAATATTTTCTTAATATAGTATTCTAATACTAATATAAAGCTAATACTATTATTTATAAGTATTAGTTTTAATACTTAATTATTATAGTCTTAGAAAAAAAGAGGATTATTAATAGCTTATTTAATAAGATTTATATAAAATATCCTATATAAGTTCCCTAGTATATTAAGTATTATAGTTAATAGTATTAGTATATTTATTATTATATATTTAAAGTAAACCTAGTTAAGTTTCTTACTAAGCTATAATATTATAATATTCTATAATAAGAGCTAGACTTAGTTACTTATTTAAAAGACCTTTATTAGTTATTAGGCCTTATTAACTAACTCCTTCTATTACTATTAGGTAAAGACTATTATAGCCTAGGTAAGTTTAATACCCTAGTAGATTTATTCTATAAATACTCTAATATAGCCTAATAGTAACTTAAGTAGTATTATAAGGGTAGGGTATAGTTAAATAAGGTCTTTATTATAACTATATAAGAGGAAGTTTAGGCTTATACTTATTATTAAAAAGTCCTTATTATTTAATACTTATTATACTATTAGTAATTACTATACTTAGTTAAACTATAAGTATAATACTAAAATATATAAAATAACTTATACTTTTTAGTTTATCTTCTTTATACTATTATCTATTTAGGGGTAATATATTATAAAAAGGAGTTATTTAGTACTTATTAGTTAATAAATTATATACTAGAACTTACTTACTTAGTTAAAACTATAATTACTAATTATTTATAATAAGAATCTATAAAAATACTATTAATAAAAGAGGAATTATATAATATAATTATTTATTACTATAGAGGTTATAGTTTCTAGTTAAATAAATTTTAATAAGTAATTAGTAATAACTATTAGGTATTATAGCTTCTTACTAGTATAAGCTAATAGCTCTATTATAAAGTCTACTAAGATCTATTATTAGTATTAGTTTATTATTAGGATTAGCTAAAGTAGGCCTTAGTATAGTTTCCTTAACTTATAGGCCTTATAATAAAAATAGTTTTATATATATTATACTATATTTATTAATATTTTATACTAGTAATAAGATCTTATAAATAATATAAATATTAAGTTCTTATTAAGATAAGCTATAATAAGATCTATATAAACTTATTTAATTAATACTATAATAAGGGGCTTTTACCTTAGTACCTATAAGTATCTTTAATATTAAAGATAGTAGTATACTAAGATTATATAGTCTACTACTTACTCTTTAGAGTTTACCTCTAATAAGAATTTCTATATACTATTATAGACTATAGTAATCTTATAAAGGTAACTAAAATTTACCTTTATAGCTATTTACTAGAGAGTATTAAGGTCCTTATTTATAAATAATAGTAATAAAGTAATATAGTCTAAATAGTCCTCTAGTACTATAATATTAATTAAATATAATATTTTTATTAGTAATTTATTTAGCTTATTCTTATATACCTCTTAATAACTAAGGGTATTTAGTTATATTACTAATAAACTAGGATAATAATAAAGTTAGTAATAAAATATAAATAAGAATTCTACCTAGTAAGCCTAGTATTCTAAGAGTAAGTATAGCTTTATAAAATATTTAAGATTCTTATAATTAGTTAATATTATAAAAAATAACTCTTATCTTTATAGTTCTACCTCTTATATATATAAGTAGTTTATAATTACTAAAAGTTCTTTATTATAAATTATATAATTATACTTTATTATTATAAGTTTATAAGAGTAATAAGTAATAGGCTATAATATACTATTATTATTTAGTTAGAAGAAATAGCCTTTTAGGCTAATACTAGAATAGTTTATCTTTATTAAGGTATCTTTTATTAGGTCTTAGAGGGCTAGGTAGGGCTTAGATAAGAATAGTAGTTTAAGTTATTTAAATATTAACTCCTCCTTTATACTTTAAATAAAAGGTATATACTTCTTAGTTAAGTAAGTAAATAGCTCTAATACTAAGATAAAGTTAAAAAAGAACTTATAATAAAAGTTTATAAAACTAAAGAAACTATATACCCCCTTTATTATCTTTAAGGCTTCTTATTTATAAATAGCCTAAACCTTCTCTAAATCTAATATTAATAATATACTAGCTATAATAATAAAACTTAGGTATTTTATAGTCTTAATAGAGAACTTATATTTCTTAAGGTTAAAGTAAAGTCTAGTATTTTAGAGCTTTTAAAGAATAGTTAGAACCTTCTTTTTATAGTTTACCTTATTATTAAAGTTATAAATAAGGATATTATTTAAATAAGTAATAATATAGTTATTTAGTATATCTTTTAAAGTATAATTTATATAGTATTAGAATATAGTAAAGGCACTAGATAGACTAAAAGGGTAGACTAGTTACTTAAAAAGGCTAAAATATATCTTAAAGGCTATATACTTCTTAGTCTTAAGTTTTATTTATAACTTATAAAAGGCTAAGTAAATATTTAGCTTTATAAACTACTTTATTATAAAAAAGGCCTAGAGTATCTTCTTAATTAATAATAATAAGTAATAATTATCTTCTAATATTATATTTAGTCTTTAATAGTCTATATAAAAGTACTAGTTACTATTAGATTTCCTAATAAGTAAGACTAGTATAATAGCTAAAGAGAAGCTTACTCTAATTTAACCTTTATCTAGTAAAGTAATAAGCTATTATTATAGTTTAAGTAACTAGTTATAAGGTATTTAGTAAAGTTACTTATATAGTAATTACTCTTTAAAGCTATTTACTTATATTTTTATCCTTATATTATAGTTAAATCCTTTATAGTATAAAGGTAATATTATTATATCTTCTTCTTTAAATAACTTCTTATACTATTAATATATTATTAGTAATAACTTTAAGGCTATTAGGTAATATTTAAGAATAGTATTAAGCTTATAAATACTTATAATAAAGATAAATATCTCCTTTTAGTTAATATTAAAATCTTATTTTAGCTACTTATAAAAATATTTATTACCTAATAAAACTAAACTAGGGGCTATTTATTATTTATTAATAATATATATTATCTCTCTTAAGAAAGACTTAGGGAAGATATAATACTACTCTATATTTAGAAATAACCTATAATAAGTAAGCTAAGGTAACCCTAATATTATAAGGTAAGAGAGTATAGGGATTATATAAAGAAAAACTAGGAATACTTAGTTATTAATATTTACTTATACTCTAGTTATATATATTATTTAGAATTTTAAAAAGTCTTTAGTTATAATCTTAATTACTTATTTTATTAATAATAGTATTTATTAAAGGTATAATATTATAATTATATTCTTACTTATAGTTTTATAGTATTTATAATTTATATTTACTAGGATATTTATAAAAATATAGGTTTTTAAGATAGTTAATATAAAGAATAGTTTTATATTTATTTTACTAATTATATTATCTTATATTATTATTATTAGGGGGGTAGTCTTTATTATAACCTATATATATATATTTACTAATTACTAGTTTAGGGAGAGTCTTTTTATTAGGCTTCTTCTTTTTTTAAATTATCTTCTTTAATCTTATTATTTACTTATATAATAACCTAATTAATCCTTATACTAAGATAATAAGGGGGGAGTAAATAATACTTCTTAATCTTATAACTATCTTAGCTATAATAAAGGTATATACCTATTTCCTTATATCTCTAGAAAGCCTTATCTAAGACCTAATTTATATATTTCTTAGGCCCCTAAGAGAATATAAACTTTATACTAACTATTATTAGAATCTAAAGGGTATTAATATTACTTATTAGTATATCCCTTTCTTAGTTAGTATATTAAACTATATTACCTTATTAAGTAAAGGGTTAATATTACTCTTTAATTTAATAAAATTTAAGGTTTACTAATAACTCTTATAATTCTTATATAATAATATTATAGTTTATTTTAAAGATTTATTAACTTACTATTAGCCCTCTTATTATATTAAAAAAGACTAGTTAAAGCTTAATAAGCTTAACCTTATTATTCTAAAGTAAATTATTAGTTAAGGTAAACTCTTATTTAAAGTATATAAAGAAGTAAGAGAAGGGCTCTTTCTTCTTTTACTTTAAATAATTAAGCTTTATTATTATAATTTTATACTAGTAAAGGTTATTAAATATTATCTTTAGGTATATTAAGAAGACTATAAAGTCTAATTTACCCTAATAGCCTTTAACCTTAAAGTAAGTTATTACTTTTAGTTAGGCCTAGGTATTAAGGTTTACTTAAATATATATAAACTATACCTTTAGTAGGCTAATAAACTATATATTAATCTCTAATTTATAGGTAATTACTTATTTTTATTTTATAAAGGTTTTTTAATTATTATTATATTTCTCCCCTTAGGGGAGTAGTTTTTATCTAGTCTTTATAATAAGGGTAGCTAGTATAGTTAGTAATAATATTAGTATTTTACTAGTAGTTATTACTTAATTACCTTATAGGTAGATTAATTACTTTATAAGTAACTATATATTCTTTATTTATTTAGTATTTTAGTTTACTAGGACTATATATTACTTTTATAGTCTTTTATAAGTCTTTACTAGATCCTTATTATAAAGAGCTATATAAAGGTCTTTTATAGTATAAAGCCTTAATATTAATAATAAAGAGAATTAATTATTATAAATTAGCCTTATAGTATTTATATATAAGTATTATAATAGTTATTAATTCTCTTAAGGAGAAAAGGGAGAGGAGAATAAAGTTCTCCTTACACTAAGCTACTACTTATAAGTCTTAGTAGTCTACGCTAGGGGCGTAGACCTACTAGCCTATAGCTTAGTAATACTAGGCACAGGCATCTAGCCTAAGTCCTTCACATAGTAATACTACTAGGCCTTATAGTAAGGCTTATAATAGCTTATATACTAGTAGTAGTATATTATTACTATTATATCTAGAGCTATTAAAATACTAGCTATAGTTAGGATAAGTAAAAGGTCTAGTATACTATTATTCTTAGCTAGTATAGTATTATTTATATTATTTATACTTATAATAATTATATATCTAGTAAGTAAAGTCCCTAATAGTACTTTAATAATTATATAATACTATTATAAGCTAAGTTAGGCTATTATTATATATTAAAGGGGGTATAAAGGCCTATATTTATAGGTTAAGAGAATTATAAATAGCCTATAGCTAAGCTTAGGTACTAAGGCTATAAGTATATTTATCTTATACTAGTTTTAAGGTATATATTTTAATACTCTTATCTTATTAGGTATAACTTAATATATACTTAGCTTAAACTAGGTATACTATTACCTTTAATAGTAATAGCTTTTAGTACTTAATTAGTATATTATAAATATTTATTATAAGTAACTACTAGAGTATATATTATTTAAGGGAGGATAAGAAGCTATTATACTATTAGGATATAGCTTTATATAAATATATTATCTAAACATTTTAAACTTATTACTTATTATAAGATATAATATACTATTTAAATTACTTTATAAAAGTATATATATAAATATAGGTAATATTTTTACTTATAATAATAACTATATCTATATTATACTTATCTTAATCCTTTATATTTAGGTTAAAAAAGTTAATATTATTCTTCTATAGTTTATTTATATTATAATAACTATTCTCTTTAGGGGGCTAATCCTCTATTAAGGATTATAATCCTCTCCTTTACTATTAGCCTTACTAGCTAATAACTGCCTATATAATCTATGTAATCTACTATATAACTTCTAGTAAGAGGCCTACGAGATTAGAGCTATCTATATTATCTTAAGGTAGTATCTATATATAATTACTCTCTATAAAGAAGCTTTAAGCTAGGGTCTATATAGAATAGCTTTAGACTAGTACTAGATATAGTATAGGAAATAGGAAATAATATAAAGAATAGATTAATATTAAATATAGTATTAGAAATAAGAGTAAGGGCTATTATATTCTATATAATATAAATAAAGAAGATTATAATATAGAGGAAAGAGATTATAATATAAAGAAGAGAGATAAGAGGGATAAAAAAGTCCTAGTCTCTAGTATAAGGGGAGAAAGTAATCTAAAGAGGTCTATTTCTTATATATATAATACTCCTTATATATTTTTACTTTTTATAGGCTAGACTTATATCTAGACTATATTCTTTACTAATTCTTTTTTTATTATATCTTTAGTTATATACTATATTAATTTCTTTTTTATTATACTTTTAGTAGTATACTATATTAATTCTTTTTTTATTATATCCTTAAGGGCTTATATACTATACTTTTACTAATATTATATTATTTTTATTAGGGGCTTTCCCCTAATATATATTTAAGGTATAATATAAGTTTACTAGGATTTAAATAGCTATAGGTAGTTAATTAGTAAGCCTAGCTCTAAATCTAGGTAGTCCTTAATATATTAAAGGTATACTAGTTATATAAAGAGTAATTTAAGCTTAGCTAAGTTAAGTAGTAAAAATCTATATTTACCCTATTTATACCTAACTATATTAAGTTACTATATATTTATAAGTACTTTAAGCTATTAAGCTCTATTATTAGATATAGGATTAGGTATATATAAGAAAATAAAATACTTTTCTAGTATTAGATACTTTAGTAGGCTAGTAGCTCTAGGCTAAAGGTCTTTTAAAAAATAAATCTTAATATAATTACTACTAGATTATAGAGTAGACTTAATAATAATATATTCTCTAGGTTCTAGAGGCTAGCTAAGGGACTATCTATATATATATGCACATAATAGTGTAGCTATCTTAACTACGCTACTAAAGGGTTTATATTAGGGCCTAGGGAGGACATAGCGTAGATATAAGGGAGTAATAGGCTAGGGCATATAGCGGGGATATTTAAGGGTAGGGTAAGATTATATAGGGAGTATATAACTACTTAGTTATAGTATTAATATAAAAAAGTAAAAATAAGGTAATAATAATTCTTAATATTATTATAATAATAAAAGTATATAGTTAAATATAAATACTTTTTTTATTATAACTTTATAAGAATATTACTTTAAAACTTATTTAATAAGTAAGAAAATTATAATAATATTATTATAGCTAATTAAAATAAATATTAATAATTTACTAATAGTAAAGAAAAAGTAACTACTTAGGACCCTATTAAGGAATATATAGAGAAAATAGACTGAAATATTAATACTATATTACTAATAATAAAGATCTCTAATAGTATTATAAAAATTAACTTTATTTATATAAAAAAAGAGTTATAAAAATACTTTATTTAGATTATAAATATATAATAATATAAGAAGATATTAGAGTTATTATAAAAGGTAAAAAAAAAGAAAAATATTAACTTAAATTTAAATTTAAAAGTACTCTTAAAAAAAAATAAAAAAATATAATAATAATATAACTACTTAGTACTTAGTTTAAAAGGAAGTTATATATTAAATATTAGAACTTTTTAATAATCTTATAAACTTACTTTAAAGTTAATATAAATAATTATATAAAAGACTAAAAGAAAGTAATATATATAATACTTTATCTTTAAGAAAAGACTTAGAAGTATTAAAGTAATTACTTTAAAAATACCTTAGCTAAAACATATAAAGACTTCTTTTAAGAGGAATTTTATATATAATATAAAAATAAACTAAAAAATAAAAATATTAGAGTATAATAAATAATATAAGTATTTATTTTATATTAATAAAAAAAGTTAAAGTTAATAAAAAAGTATTTATAATACTTTAAAGATAGTATATTAGAATTATTAAATATATTAGCTTTAAATATAAAAATAATATAAGTAATTAAATATATATAGAAGAAAATTAAAATAGCCTTAAGTAATAGTAGTACCTTAGTAACTTAGAAATTATTAGAATTTTAGGTAAAAAATATAAAAAGAGTTATAAAAATAATATAAAAAATAAAAAAAGTAAAACTAACTAAACTACCCTTAAGAATACTATAAGAACTTATAGCCTTATATAAAATAAATAATAATAATATAAGATATTATAAATATAAGTATAAATTATATTTAAAAAGACTATTAGGTATTTTATTATATAATATATAAATATTAGTTATATATTATAATATAATATATAAATAAAGATTAAGTATTAATTAAATAAATATTAAATAATAAACTTATAATAATATTTTTAAATAATATACTTATAAAGTAAATAAGACTAAAAAATAAAGATTAATAAAAGGTTTACTACTAATTATACTTAAAAAAGAAGATTATAATAAAAATATAATAAAGATAAAGCTAAGAAATTATATTAGTCTTTTTAAATATAAGAAGTAATTTAAATATAATAAATAACAGTTTAGTAATTAAAGATTAAATTTAAGAACTAGATATTATAACTTTATTAAAATATCCCCTTAAGAAAATAAGGTCTTATTATATTTATAAATAAATAATAAAAATACTTTAAATTATAAATAACTTAAGGATTAAGAAAAAGTAATAAATACCTTTTATAGTTATAAATAGCTATTAATAAATAATATTAAGGCTATAATAGTATATTAAGAAGGATATTTAATAGTAATATAAAAAAAGAAAGTAATACTTTTTAATTTAATAAAAGAATATTAAGTTAATTATAAACTTAAAAGAACTTTATAAGGTAATTAAATAAATAAGGTTATATATAATTATAATAAAAAGACTAAAAAATAAAAAAGAAGATAATTATAAAGTAAAAGTAATATTAAAGTACTATTAAAATTATAGTTAAATATTTTTAGTAGAAAAAGTAATAAAGCTATTTATATTAAATAAACTAATATATATAATTAATATTAAGAAAAAGAAAAGCTTATTATAAAGACTTATTTATATATTATTTATAAAAGAACTAAATAAACTTTATAAATTTATAAATAAGGGCTTAAGGAGGAGCTAGATCTAATACTTTATAAGCTTAATAAAAGTACTTATACTCTTTATACTAAAAAAAGAGGATAAATTATAATTATATATTAATTACTATAAATTAAACTAAGTAACTTATAAGAATTATATATTATTATTATTAATTACTAAAATCCTTAATTATATAAAAAAAATAAAAATCTATATAAAGTTAAATATAAAAAATACTTATAAATAGTTATATATTTATAAAGATAATAAATAAAAGATAGTATTTTATTACTAATATAAATACTTTAAATATATAATTTTATTATTTAACTTAATAAAGGTATTAATATCTTTTTAAGAATATATTAATTATATACTATATAAAAAAATTAATTATATTTATATTATATATCTTAATAATATTTTAGTATTTAGTAAAAATAAAATAAAATATATATAATATATTTAGTAAGTATTAGTAAAGCTAGAAAAAGTAAAGCTATACTTAAATATAAAAAAGTATAAATTTAATATAATTATAATAAAATTCTTAAGGTTTATAATAAAATAAAAGAAGATTATTATAAACTAAGAATATATTAAGGCTATAGTAAATTAACTAAAACTAAGTAATATTAAAGAGGTTTAGTTATTCTTAAGCTTTATAAGATTTTACTAATAATGTATTAAGAACTTTAGTAAAATTATATTATTATTAATAAAAAAAATAAAAGAAAATATAAAAAAAAGGTTTTAACTAACTACTAAAGAATTAAAGGTATTTTTAAAGCTAAAATTAGTCTTTATAAAGGCCTTAATACTAGTTTAATTTAATTTAAAAATACTAATATAAATAAAAATAAATACTTTAGATTTTATAATTAATATAATTTTATTATAGTTATAAAAAAAATACTAATACTTAATAGTATTCTTATTATAAAAACTCTATAAGATAAAATTATAATACTAAATACTAAATATAAAGATATTTATAATACTAATAGTATTTTAATAATAAAAGTACTACTTAGTATATCTAATATAAATAATTAATATAATTATAAATTACTTAAACTATAATTACCTAGTAAAGAAAAAGAATCTAACTTACTATTAAATAATAATACTAAATAAACTATTTTTTTTTAATTTTAAAATTATATTTAGACTAAAGAAATTAAACTTAATAAATATATTATTATATAAAAAAGATTATAATAATAAAAAAAAGTAAAGATAAAAGAAAATAATATAATCTTAAAGTTTTTATAATAGTTTAATAATAAAAGGTAAGAAAAAGAGGTAATAAAAATAAAAATAAGGTTAATAAGAATTATAATAATATTAAATAAAAAGTAAAAAAGGGGAATAAGAAAAAGTAATATAAATATAAAAATACTTAAAAAGAAAGCTTAAATATCTTTAGTAAATAAAATAAGAAAATACTAATAAGAGAATATTTTTATAAAGAAAGTATATAAGAAGATTTAAAAAAGCTATATAAAGATAATAATTATATAAAAAAGGTATTAAAAGGTAAATAACTATAATCTTTTATATAAAAATAAAAAAGTATTTATATTAATAAAAATAAAAGTAAAGATTTTATAATTATATTATAATAACTTTATAACTAAGTATTAAAGAATATATAAGATAATTAAAAAAGTAAAATAATAATTTTTCTAATAATCTTTAAAAAAAATATAATAATATATATTAAAATATATTATATTTATTAAATTATAAAGAAAAGATAATATTAATTATATAATTACTTAATTATATTACTAATACTAAGTTAATTTTTTAAGGAGATTACTATAAATATAATTATAAGACTATTAAAGATTTAAAGTAATAAAGGAAAGTAAAATATAATCTTAATAATTATAAATAAACTAAGTAAATATAATATTTATATTATTATAAATAAGAATTTAATTAATAAAGACCTTATAAATATTATTTTTTATAAGATTATAGTATATTATAAAATATTAAAAGGTATTATATTAGATTATAAATCTATATTTACTTTAAGGTTTTAGTAAAGTCTTTATTACCTTCTAATAATTAAATAGTAATTTAATATAGTATTTTACTTTTAAATAAATAAATAAATAAAATAAATAAATTAAGTAATTAAATACTACTTATAAATATTTTACTTTATAAACTAATTAAACTAGTTAATATATCTTTTAATAATATAATTTATATATAATATAAGTATATAAGCTTTAACTAATAAAATACTTATAAAAATATTATAAAAGTATAATTTAATAATCTTAATATTAATAAGGCTTTATAAGTTAATAAATATATAAGTAAGTATTAAAATAAAAGTTTAATAAGCTATTAAAAATAAAATAATAAAGTACTTATAAATAGCTTAATAAGCTTAAATATACTAGTATAATAAAAGAAAAAAGAAAAAGGAATTTATAATAAGTAACTAAATACTTTTTATAATAAAGAATTTATACTTATAATAATTATATTAAAAGCTTATAATAAAGTATATAAGATTATATTAAATTATAAAATAAGTTAATATAAATAGCTTAATATATTAAATAAACTTTTTACTTAAGTTATATATTTATAATATATTTAATATAAGCTTATTAGAATTATATTATAAATAAAAAAAGTAAAGAAAAGTAATAAATAACTTAGTATTATAAAAAAAAAAAGTATAAAGTAAAGGAAATTATAAAATATAAGTATTAAAGGAAATAATAACTATTTTAAGTAAAATAGATAAGTTATAAGAAGAAAAAGAATTTATAATTATAAAAAAGTAACTTTATAAAAGAGGAAATAATTAAAAAATATAAAGATAATTTATAAGAATAATAAAAAAAGTAAAAAAGTAATAATAAATAAACTATAAAATTATAAAGAAATAAAAGTAAAGTAATTAATTATAAATTAATAGTAAGTTTATAATAAGTTTATAAAGTCTAAGTCTTTTAATAAAAAAGTAAAATAATAATATTTTTATTATAAATATAATAATAAAAAGTAAGGTCTTTAATTATAATATAATAACTATAATATTATTATATATTAGAAAAAGTAAAAAAATAAATAAATTCCTAATAAAAAAGGTATAATATAGTTATAAGAGTATAGTAAAGATATTATAAACTTATTATTTAAGGATAAAGAGGGGCTTAAGATAGTTATTAGTATTATTATTAGAAGTTTTTTATAAGGTTATAATTATAAAGGTAGACTATTAAATAATTATAATAGTATTAAAGTAAAAATATAAGTAAATAATAATAGTAAATACTTTAAAGTTATAATTATTAAGTATTATAAGAATAAAGCTAAACTTAATACTAAAGAAAGTATATTAATAATAAATTAATAAAAGGAGTATAGTAAGAAAATAGTAAATAACTTATAATAATATAATATAAACTAAAAATAAAGTAATAAAGATATTTTAGCTAAAAAGTAATAAAAGTAATAATATATTTATAATTAGTCTTTTATATAATAAAGGTAATATACTTAATAATAATAAAAGGTAAAGATATTATAAAGAGGCTAGTAATTACTTATAAGATAGTAATAATAATAATAAACTATAAAGTTATATTTTATTTAATATAAAGAAGTTAATAGTAATAAGTAAGTTACTTAAATATTATAAAACTATAATAATTAATTAAGATTTAATAACCTAAGGTAATATTAGTAGTTTATAGTAGATTAATAATAAAGAATAAATAAAATAAAAGTAAATATATAAAAATAAAGATATTATAATATTAATAATTATAAAATATATTATAAACTTATTACTTACTTATAATAAGTATAAAATAATTTTTATTATTATATAAATATTTAATATATTTTATAAATTTAGTTATAAAATAATAAGTTAATAATAAATAAATTAAAAAGTTATAATAACTTAACTAAATTAAAAGTAATAGTTTTTATAATTCTTAATTTTATATACTATATAATATAAATAATAACTATAAGTATAATTAAAGCTATAAGAATAAAGTAAGTTAGTAAAAAGGTAATAATATAATAAAGAAAATATATATAAAACTATAAATAAAAGTACTAAAAAAAGTATTAGTAAAAGATATAAAGAAAAGATATAAAAAAGAACTTACTTATTTTTAATAATTTTAATTATTATAATAATAATATTAAAAAAAAGAACTTAAATAGTTTTATAAAGTAATAATAAGCTAAAAGTAAAGAAAAAATAAGTATATAACTTATATAATAATAAATTATTAAAAGAGAAGTTATAATAAAAAAAAAGTAAAGTAATAAAGAATAAATAATAAGTTTATAATAAAAAAAGAGATAATATTATATAAAAACTAAAATATAATAAATTAATAATAAAAATATAATAAGTAAATAAAGATAATAAAATAAAATAGTAATAAAAAAGGGAATAAAGAAAGTAAGAAAGTAAGGGAAGGTATAGGGTAAAGAGAAGGAAAAAATATAATTAAAAAGGTAGAAAAATATAAAATTAATAATTTAAAGTAAATATAATAAAAATTAATATAAAAAAAATATAAAAATAAGCTAAAATAAGAAAATAATAATAATATAAATAAAAAGAAGGGAAAAAGCTATAATAATAAGGAAAATTAAGTATATATAGTTTTTAAAAAAAAAAAAAAAAAAAAAAGAAAGTATTATAAAAAATACTTATAAGCTTAAATAATAAAATATA
>JAAHCF010000347.1:0-39198 GCA_038367545.1 Beauveria asiatica | reverse complement strand
GGGGGGGGGGCGGTTTTTTTTTTTTTTTTTTTCCCTCTCTCTCTTTCCTGTACGGCAATGCAAGCTGCGGGCAGGGGCTGGTTGGTCACACGTACATTGCGGCCGGCGTTGAGGGCAGCGATGCGCTGCTGGACGGATGAGAGCTGTGACACAAGCGTCGTCGCTCTGGCGGGATCTATGCGCATTTCTTCAGTGTTTTCACTCATTTCACATGAGGCATGATAGAGATGAGGGTCGAGCAGGTCCACGATAAGTATGGTCAAAGAAGCAAGTAGGGAAAAGAAGAAAAAAAATGTGCAAAGGGCGCAAGAATTACAAAATGGCCACCAGCGCAGCGTGGGTCGTTTGCATCGAGTCATCCATTTTTTTGGCGGCGCTCGTCGCCCGTAGTGCTGGCAGCTGTCCACCTGCAGGTACACAGTGGCTGTACCTATACCTAGGTAGGTACCTAGTTAACAGGTTAGCAACCTCCAGCAAGGGCCGGCTCATTGTCGGGGCGCATCAACAACAACTCAGTGTGGCATTATTAAAAAGGGCCAGCAGCGTCGGCTTCTCTTCGATAGGGCTCGTCAAAATCTAGTATCATTTTTCCAGACCTCATCTCGAGGACAGTCCCGTCCAGAGTACCACCCAATCGTCTTCCAACACGTCGGCGTGGAGGGGCAGTCGACATGACCTCTGACCCCAATCTGCTGCGCCGCCGGGCCAACAGCGCGGCCACACGCAACGGCCACGCCCGCGGGGCTTCGAAGCAGATGGTCAAGCCAAAGTCGATACACACGTCCGACGACTTTGTGCAGGATTTTTCGGGACCGTCTTTTGACCCGGCCGCCTTCCTCAACGCCAAGCTGCCGCCGCTGGCGCCCAGGTCGTCGTCGTCGTCGGCTGCGGCCGCCATGCCTGCTGGGGCGGTGCCGCTGGCGGACCTCACACAGCAGGCCAACGCGCTGCTCTCGCAGCTCAGCGCGCAGACGACGCGGCTGTCGTCGACGCTGACGCAGCTCACCGACGACATCCTGCGCAGCGGGAGCCGGCTGGCCTACCAAGTCGAGCTGCTGCGCGGTGAGACGCTTAGTCTGAATGAAACGCTACACGAGAAACTGCAGGAGGACATTGCCAAGTTTCTACCCGACGGAATTCAGGGGAAGCAAGACGAGAAAGGCAACGAATCTGTTGCGGGAGAGAATGGCCAGGATGAGGAGCGCAAAGACAAGGCCAACGAAGCTGGCGCCAGCAATGAGCCGACTTGCGTCCAGCAACTACGAACACTGACGCTGGTGCGCTCTCGCTTGGAGGACGTGGTCAAGATATTCGGCGACGCCATGGATTTCGGCTTTCCCCCGTCCGAAGTCTCCGTGAGCTCTTCTTTCCTCTCCGTGTCCGCGCCCGAGCCGGGCTCCGACCAGCAGAGCTCCGAGGCCAAGGGCCAGCAAAACCTAAAGAAGCTGCGCGACGAAATCAGCAGCCTGCTGCGCCCAGACAGAGACGGCGGCGCCGACCCCATCGCTGGTATCGAGCGCGCCGCGAACCGCATCGAGGAGCTCAAGACGCTCAACGCTGTGTGGAGGGGCACTGCCGAGGAAAAGGGCCGCAGCAGATTTATTGAGAGTTTGGCAAAAATGGTCGAGGACAGGCACAAGGAGCTCATGCGTGAGATGGAGCAGCAGCAGCAGCGCGGAGCGTCGCCGGCGAAGAAGACGGGGGATGGCATGGTGAGACGGACGGGATCGCCGGCGCTCGGGGATGAGACGAGACCGGCGCAGCCGCCGGGAGGGTTTGGCTTGATGAGCCAACTGCAAAAATTACGAAGCGGATTGTAAAAACCACCATGCCGTATGGTCCAACGAACAGGGTAACTGTACTACTACTGGGGCGATGCGCGTTCTGCAAATTCGCCGCTGATTGCGAACCGAGTCAGCTTATCTTAACATGACATGACATGATCAAAGGAACAGAGTGTGTTCGATTTTCTATTTAAAGATAAGAAAGCAGTTTCTTGACAGTGCTTCTTTCACGACGGCTCCAAGATAATAAATGGAACAATGCATGTTTATTCAGTACATCATTGATGCCTCGGTACCGGTCAGCATAGAATAAATCTCGGTGATACATCAGGGATATGGCACTCTGCAGGCGATCTGCAGGCGATAGTTGGTTTCATGAAGTCATTTCATCTGCATTCAATTCGCCAAATGCATCAACCACTGATTGTTACAGTGTATTTGTACAGTGCTGATTTCCGTTACACTATGGATCTTTTCTTCAACACCCCGCTGGCCAATCAGATGTACTTCATGGGACCACTAAGCGCTCCACGCGGGCGGTGAGATGGCCCGCTACGGCCAGTGGCACGACATCAGCCATCAGTACCTGGGGCAGAAAGCCTGTCGCACAACACCAACGAACGCTATCCCGCCTTCTCCTCACCTCGCTATTGACCCAGGGTGTCTGCGTCGTCGGCAAGGCTCTCTGGAGTGCATGTTTTTCTGCATTTCATTTTCCTATCTCTTCCCCTCTTCCCACAATTGTAGCAGCCCTCGCCCGCAAAAGCTCGATTGTGCCCATCACAACCGCCTGCAAGCCGCCAACAAGCTTTTGTGGCTGTTACGCCTCCCCGATATTTTTTCAGAATAAGTTTGCCCCGTATATATATATACCATCTTCTGCACATTTTCCTTTCATACTCGACACCCCTCATCACATTTACAATGGCCACCAGCGACGCTGCCGCAGCCTCTGCCCTTGGCGGCCGAGCTGACCGGCGCTCCCCTCCGGCTGCGTCCCAATCAAAGCGTGACCGCAAGCGACAAGCTCTCATGGACCGCCTCACCACAATGAGCGACAAGTTTCAGCGCGAACAAGACCCGACGTACCGCGACCAACTACAAAAGATTCAGTTTGAGCTCAATCTCGTGCAGCGCTTCGACCCCTACGAGGAGAACCCGCTCGACGCGGCCGACGAACTGCGCAAAGAGCACAAGCAGGTTCTCGGCCCCATGGCCAACTCGGACAACGCACGAAGCATGATAGACATGGCTGGCATTCGATTTCCCGAGTTTATGGACGAGCTTGAGGATCTCGTAGAAATTCGCGATTTCCAGCTGGCGCAGTCCAAGGTATGCTGTGCTTCTTGTGGTAGACGCATCAAAAGGCGCCCATGGCTAATTGTTTGTCTAGAATGAATACGATCGCAAAGTGCAAGAATACAAGAATACACATGCTTACAAGACCGAAACCGCGAAGCGAGAACACCGCGCTCTTACAAAAACTCTGCGAGATCGAATCATCAACACCCTCACACAAAAGAAGAACCGACTCAACCGTGAAAAGGAAGTCCTCGAGATCAACGACTCCAACGCCCTCCTCTTAAACCCCAACCAATTCAGCCTGACGAACCCCGGCTCTCCCGGCGGCACCCACGGCAAGCGAGCAACCCGCCTGCGCAAGGACGCTGACGACCTGACTCTGTTCCCCGACGCAAAAAAGCGCAAGCGGAACCACGAAGACGACGCCTCGGCCCCAGCACGCCGCGGCATGGACCCGAGCAGCACCACGCCGCTGTGGCAGTCAGAAAAGGCGCGCGCCGTGGCCAAGCAAAATGGCCCGGTGTACAGCATCGACAAGCTCTTCACGGACAAGGAGCTGTCGATGCACTACAATACGTCGGCCATTGCCGCCCACCAGTACGTGCTGCGCAACCGCGCCAACGGCAACGCCTCGCTGCCCGACGACGACAGCGATTCTGGCCACATCAACGGCGACGACAACGACAACGAGTCGACGCCCTCGGCGGCGCCCGCTATGGAGCGCAACGTCTCCCACGCGACTAGGAGCACGCGTGGCGGGGGTGCCGCTGCCGCCGCCTCAGCCGCGGCGGCGGCGCAGAACTTCCTCGACGACAAGATCCTGGGCCTTGAGGGCATCGCCAACTTTGAGCTGCCCGGAAACCTGGACCTGATTCACGCGCAGGAGCCGCCCAAGATGCCGCCGCCGGTGCCGCAGCAGTACCTCAAGCCGTATCCGCGCACGGCCGACCAAAACTTCCCGGTGCCGCTGTCCCAGGACGACATCGCCTCGGACCTCACCGTCATGGGCTACTTCAAGCAGTACGACCAGTCGCACCACCGCCCTGGCGCGCACCTCGACGCCTCGACAGGCATGCGCCGGGTGCTCGAGGCCGTGGCCACGCCGTACCACCGCGGCAGGTACGTCGCCTTCACCGCCGCGCCCCGCGACGATCCGGAGGCGGTCAGCGAGAACCTTGGCATCCCCAGTAGCCTGCGCGACCAGCCCAGCCCGCCGGGACCCTCGGGCGCCGCCTTTTCCTCGGCGGCGGCAGCGGCGGCGGTCCCGATGAGCAGGCAGAGCAGCGGCGGCACCACCATGAGTCGCCAGGCTACGGGAGGCAGCGGACGAGGCAAGGGTCGACGTGGTTGAATGATGACATGGGCGCGTTTCTTTTGGGTTCATTGTTTGTCATGCGGCTTTTCTTCTCGACTCGCAGCTTCGGGTCTCATCTACAACTATGGCGGGCGTTGATAAATTTGGGTTTTGGTGGAGCCGGCGCAGCAGCCGGCAAAGGCTCTCGGTTGCTGCTGTTTTATTGCAATTGTGTGTGCTCTTTGACCTCCAATCTTTCTTATGTATTTGTTTATTTTCGCAGGTTCTGGTTATACTGGATATCATTTTCCCACTTGGTCGTTTGGCTTTGATGACAGAGGTCTGGAGTCCTCGTAATGAAGGAAAAAGGAGACGAGCAACAAACCGGCGGGACTAAAACGAAGCCTAGCATTGATTTACACTGGAAGTTCTTATTTCTGTACAGATTCCTTGGTCACCATAGCACGAGGGTCACAATACAACAAAGGTTGATTTACTACAAGTTTATTTCAAATCTCAATCAAGGCTCTTCTCATGCTCCCCATGTCGTGCACGCGTAGGTGACAATTTTCACAATCAATGTTCGTCCCTCCTCCAGCACTCTAGTCGTCACGGCCCAAACACGAGCGTGCGCACCTCGATGCTCTCGCGGCCCTCGGCGTCCACCCGTGTCCTCGGGTCCGCAAACGCGCTGTGCGGGGCGCGCCCGCCAATCGGCGACCCGGGCTTGAGCGACTCGCTGTCGAAGCACTCGAGCAGCAGCCGCTCGCTCCCCGTCATGCCGCTCAGGTAGTAAAACTTTTGCTGCGGGTTGTACCGGACGGCGGCCGTCTCGCCCGTGTAGCCGTTGGCGTAGCGGTGCTGCACGGGGACGACGTCGTCGTCGTCGAGCGAGCCCGTCGACGCAAACGCCAGCGGGTTGCTCTCGACGGGGCCCTTGTTGAGCGGGCGCCAGACATTGACGAGCCGGTAGCGGCCGGCGAGCAGGGCGTCGGCCTCTCCCGTCTCGCCAAAGTAGCGGCGCACGCGCTGCTCGACCGACCGCGCCGTCTGGTCAATGTGCACGCGGTTCACGGGCCCGCGGGACGCGCCCGGGTCGGAGCGCCGGATCGTGTGGTCAAAGATGTAGACTTTGGTCGCGCCGGGGATGCGGTCGAGCAGCAGCCGCTCGACCTCGGGGTAGTAGTGCGCGGCGATGGAGTCGTCCGAGGTAAACGAGAGCTCGGCCGAGGGCGGCACGTCTTGGATGACCTGAAAGGCGTCGCGGTCGAGCGTAAAGTCGGACTCGCGGCCGCGAATGTCGTGGATGGTGGTGGGCTGCACGACGTCCGAGTAGTTGCGATCGGGCAGCGGCGGTGCGGGGTCAATGTTGTTGTAGGGTACCGAGCCGTCGGCCGGTGGGTGGTAGTAGTGGAGGTTGGCGGAGACGTCTCCTCGGGGAATAGCAACCGCGGCGGCCATTGTATGTGGATGTTGGATAAGAGACTTGGAAGGCAGTTGGAGTTTGAATACGGTTGAATTTCAGTAGTGATGTTGTGTGTATATGTCGATGCCAAAGATTTGCTAGAGATTTGGCCTCTGTGCAAATGCGCAGGGGGTGATGCGGGTGACAGCCTTCCGAGGTTGAACAGGTAGACGTTGCCGGGTTGATGGCAATGGCCTGCATATATAGATTTCCCGAAGACAAAATGTAACCGCCAGCAGGATGATGTGATTTCAAATCAACCAGCTTTCAAAGCAAGCTTAGGCCCGGTTGACGCCATACTTGCCGCGGGGAGAGGTTGACGAGTGGGGGTGGCCCCGCAGGCTGCCTGTCTCCTCCCCTTCGCCTGCACCATTCAGAGAGCTGGAACTCTGCCAACAATTACTCATCAAGTCGATGCTTTCAAAATTTGTCTCCTATATCAATGAATGTGGAATGTGGCTACACAAGGTAGGCGGCTGCATCATTTGACGCTGGGCAAAGGGCGCGGCTTACAGGATCGCGGCCCCACTTGGCCGATGAGGCGTCGGCTGATGACCCAGATCAACTGGCGTGAAAGTTGCGATTTCACCATAATTAGGGAGCAAGGTGTAATGCGATTGTTGGCCGATTTTTATCAACTTTTTTTTTTATAGATTTGAAATCTCATGTGTACCACAGGGCACCTTCTAGAAAGCTGTGCATACCCCTTGTCAATGTCGCCGAGACCAGACCCATCAGCCCGGTATGAGTGACGTATTAATCGATACAAACTTTTACTTGCTGCGATCGAATTGCCCGCCTGCACTCATATACTATGACGACAGTTATATCAAGAAAGTGCACAAACAAAGACACTGTCGCGAGTGGCGGCGATTTTTGGGGCAGTCCTTTTAAAGGCGGCCTTGACGTTGGTTGCTCTCGTTGTAGCCCTTGCTGTTACTATCACCACTGAAGTTGCTGTTGGGATTGAAACTGGGCTTTTCATAGCCAGAGATGCAGCCTAATCTCGACGAGTCGCTTTCGTTATTGTTCGAGCTGGACTCAGAGGAGCTGCTCGAGCAGTCGGAGCCGGAGCCAGACCCTTGACCAGAAGATCCGAGACCGAAATCGCCGCTAAGACTGGGATAACCAACTTCGGGAAATGTGAATTTGGGTTCGATGATAGATCTGGGATTGAAACCTGGGCGGCACCACCAGACCGTGGAGGTGTCCTTCTCGTTGTTGCAGACGACACCTTCGCTCAAGTACGAAGAATGCCGCCACTGCCACAGCAGGAAGCAGAAGACATACAAAATCGGTCACGGTTCTTGTTACCAGACGTACAAGCCCATGTCATAGTGACGCCTAGTTCTGATGGTTCAAGGCTGATACGTGCTACAGGAATGGGGCTAGGACAAGATCTTGCTTACTAGAGGTGTTTTCTGCAACACCAAGGGCAAGACTGGGCGTGGCCAATGGAGCCAAAGCAGTAGTGAAGCGCATTTGGTGGGAGAGTTCTGTACAATGAAGTAGTGAGGGGTAAAGACAAGTAGCCTGGTAGTTGTGGAAAAGCCTTGACGATATTCGAGCCTGGGGAGAAGATTTATTGGCAATCACCCCCTGGATGCAAGATAAAGAAACTGTAAGACACAGGCTAAATTTAGCTACCCACCAATGAACCGAATTCAGCTCCTGCGCAGCACATTTTGGGCGCGGTGGACGCTGTGGGCGCGGTGGAGAGTGGCTGAGGCACTAGTGGCAATGGCCCGCCTCATTGGGGCTTGAATTGAAATCCTTCAGGACTCCGCCATTGGAAAAGAAGCAAACGTTGCGGCGAGGTCTCGCTATTAGTTAGAGGGATTCATCCAATGTTGAGTTTGACAGGTGACAGATAAATAGGACGGATCCGGGTGGGAAGCGAGTGGGGACGAAAATTCGCTGAGGGTCCGGTGATAATGGGTGTTGTAATCTAATAATAGGCTGTGTGATGGTTGCAGTTTACTGGTACGTACATATGTAAATAAATGGACGAGGAGAAACGAATTGTGGTCGTGGTCTGTGGCGAATGTTTAGTCAGCAAGCATAAAATCAATGGGCATAATTGAACATTTTATGCCCTTTGGCGACATTCGCATCTTACAAGGCGGATGCCGGGGTAAACAATAGAAAAAAAAAATGGTACAGCCAGTGAAAGCTGGTGAGACTTGTGTAGGAATTTGCTGGCATGTATTTGTCCTCCGTAATCCGTATTGTACGTTTAATTGCTGTCCCGCCGCTCCTCATCGCGCGTCATGATGTAGTTCCGCAGAAGGCACACAGACAAAGGGCTAATTAGCACACGAAACCCCGCAGTCGATGCGGCAAGCCATCCGAGGAACCGAAAGTCGATTGCCCTTTTCAGATGATGCGAGCCTCCAATTTTTTTCTTTTTATCTCTTCTTTTCGAAAACTACTGGATTCGTATCAATAGCCAGGCCGAAGATACCGAGGTCAAAGCCATGGCGGCGAAATTAAAAGCCCCCCCGTGCGGGCCACGACTCCTTTTTAATGCCAGGTACAGGCAACCAGCAACTTAATTACCTAGTAGGTATAGTTACCAGCTTAGCAGCCAAGGTTGGGGCGAATAACAGGCCACTAGCTCAAACTGCCGTCTTCATCATCGACCCTCTTCGCTTGGCATCGACGGCTCCACGACTCCTCGAACCATCTTTTCCAGCAATTTTTAGCTCTCTTGTCTGCTTGACGAATTATGCTCAATCTTCCCACCATTCATCGTCACCCTTCATCAACCTGTTTGTGCGCAGGTGTAGTGCCTCGTTGCAGTTGTTCAATTTCTGCACCAATCTCTACTACGCACCGTTTGGCCACTCAACGCCACTGCTAGCCACGACCGGATTTAGCTTTGCAATCGCATCCGTCGCTTCAGTTTGGCTACAATTGAACCTTTTCCATCGACACTGCCGCAGCTATCATCAACCGCCTCATCTCCCTTTCTCTGGCGGCCAGACTTTGGCCTGTTTGATGGATAGCTCGCTGTAGCCTTGCCGCGATTGAGCGCAAGCCGCGCCACGCGCGGTGCTGCCGATCGACGCTGACCATGGCCCAGCTCGCCGCCATCGCGGCCAATGGCCATGCTTCCGTCGTCGTCCCTGGTCGCTCTCCGTTGCCAGATCGTGCCATCACTGCCGAGACGATTGAAGATGCCTACGTCGCCTTCATCTTTTACTGTAACCCCGCCCTGCCTGCTGACTGCGACACCGAGACTCTGCGCGAGGCCTTCCGCAACCCGCCCCGTAGCGGTGGCAAAGTCTTTCACCCGTTTACCATTTACGAACTTGTTCGCCGCTTTTACACCAAAGAGATCAAGACATGGACTGAATTGACCACAAAGCTCGGCGTCGAACCCCCTGATCCTTCCAAGGAGGAGAGTGTTCAGAAGATTGCTCAGTATGGTGTTCGCCTCAAGGTACAAAGCTCCCCACCCGCACCCAGCGGCACGGCGCTAACGTCTTTCTAGAAATGGCTACATTCTATGCACGTCAAAGCTTTCTTCGAGTATCTGATGGACATGGCAAATGACTACTGGACAAATGTCCCTGTGGATCCGAATCCCGTGGCACAGCCTGTTCGTGATGGCGTCGCAGTGGAGGACGACATGGCTCTTAGGGCGCTTCTGCCTCATATACGGCCTAAGAGAGGCCGCAAGAGACCCGACGCCGACAACGCAAGCAATGGCCCAAATCAGCGCCAGCGCACCTCGCCAGGGCCCGCCGTCGACGAGTACGCACCCCAGTCGGCATGGCCTCACAGCGCTGATCCGAGGTCTACACCCATGGAAAACGGACCGATCAGTGCGGCAGCTGCCTGGCCGTCTCATGAAGCGATACAAACGCCATTGACGCGCTGGCCCGCCTCGGCCGTTACACCCTCTGTGCGTGATGCTTTCTGGGGCGACGAGCCTCGTTCTGCTGTGACGCCCAACAAGGCCAAAGGCTCTCATCAACGCCGCGGAGCCAAGAATGTCTCATCAGCGTGGAAGCTGGGTGGCGACGACGCGCCCAAGAAAACGAGAGGACGGCCACCGATTAACCGCACACCGATCGACACACCAGCGACAGCCGTAGCCTCATGGCCACACACATCAAACCCGCTGCAGCCCCTTGACAAACGCGATGCGGACAGCTACATTGGGAGCGACATGTCACAAAACAGCTCCATGGCGGGTACACCGCCGGTCACGATGCAGCAAGCCTCGCAGCAACACATGGCTTTCGAACAGTCTCAGCAGCCTGCTCACTATGCTCCGCATTCCATGCCGCAAAACAAACCAGACGGCTCCCGGCCAGTTCGGCCAAGCATCTCTCTTCAAGTGCCGCAAAGATCTGGCGGCTCAGTGCGTCTAGCAACGCCACCGCCACCGCAACAACAATCACAGCAGCCGCAGACCACGCATGCGCAACAGCCGACATACGGTACAGCAGAGCCGCTGCCTACATATGATAATATGCATGCGCGACCACCGGGGCAACCGCACGCGGAGGACAAGGGTAGCGTTGGCAAATACCAAAAGTGGGAAGTGAACGCTGCAGCAGAAGCAAGCACTGCCGAGGCAGATGGAGGGATTGGTAATAATCTGCCAGAATACTTTTTCGAAACCATGTCAGACCGCACCAATATAGATGCGCTCATGGCATACTTCATTCGCATGACGTACGAATCAAAATGGGTCGACAAGGACGGGAAGCCAACGGATCCTGCGTCCATGGACGAAGCGACGGCCATAATCAATGCGACGCTCGAAAACATGTACAAGACGGCGGCATCGTCGCAGGCGTTTCTAATCAACTTGGCAGCGCTGGCGGGTGCGCGCATGCTAATGACTAATCTGACGCGGTGCACGCGCATGGGAGAAAACGATGGCTTCACGACTTATAAGTGCGAGTGGGAGTATCAGTTTGGGCATCTGCACGGGTACTTTAACATGGCGGCCGCGGTGCCGTTTAGCATGTGGCGCGCGAAGCCGAAAACTGCGGGCGCGGGCAGCGACAGCAACGCGGGCAGCCGCGCCAACGATGACGGCGTGAACGACATGGACGAGCCGGACTCGTCGAACCCGCGGCTGCAGGCGGAGCACTGGCAGAACAAGTACAAGTCGCTGCTGGGTCAGGTGGACAAGATGGATCGGGAGTTGTTTGACCTGCGGAATAAGGTGATTGATTCGCTTAAGACGGAGCGAGGGGGCAACGACGCGGCGACGTCATAGTCAAAGGGACCACATGGCACAGGCGTCCAGTTTTTGTATATCGGGGTTGGAGATGTTGGTGAAGTGTGTATTTTTTTTTTTTTTTTTTTTTTGGATATGTCATTGCATTGCATTTAGGTAAAATATACCATCTGGATTTTTCAAGTTAAACAAGGCTGGTCGGAAGCAGATTTTGAGAAACGGGCAGCAAGTTAGACCAAGAGTCACGTTCACTGTCAGCGTGGCCGCTTAACGTAACTAGGCGACAAGTAAGCGTTTTGAGGCACCGACTGGTACGGCGTAACTGGCAGCCATTGAAAAGAGAGAAGCGTGGCCTGAAAGCGAAGAAGAAAAAAAAATGGAGAATTTTCAAATCTCGAAGCTTAAATCGCTCTCGATCCTGGGCTATCAGTGCGCTGCGCAGATCAGTAAGCTAGAGGACGGTTTGGTCGTTCAGCGAGTCTGCCGTTGGCTTCAGAGAGTAAAAGAAGAAGACGAGAAGCAGAATTGAAATGGAATAAGTAAAATCCGACTCTTTATCGGTTCACTTTAATCCGTAGAGTCGGTCGAGACATGTTGGCATTGTCGGTGATTACCGTACAGTTGGAGTCGCCGACCCAACCATGAGTCTGAGATGGTGAAAACGCTACCCCAACTTGCTCGGTTGTCGGTCTAGAACAAATCACAAATCAAGGAGAGTCGCAGCGGCGGCATTACCCCGACATGTCGAGGAATCTTTTTCGCGGGACAATTTCATTTCATTTGGGCGTAGAGGGCCTGTCTCTCGGCCTCTACTGAGACAGAGCTTTGTCAAAAAGCAAAAAATAGAAGACGAAGCTCACTTGCCCGCGTCCGCCTCGTCGGCCAGCTGCATCTTAATTTTAGTGTTTGAAAAAACATTGGATTAGCTTTGTTAGATAAGGGGGTTAATGGGGATTCTACATATACTGGGTTCGAGTCAGCCCGGCATTGGCTCCAAGATGTCGACCGCCAGAGCCCCCGCGAACAGAGCAAGCAGTGGGCCGATGCATCATGTCTCTTGAGTCTTGGCCTCAGCCTGGCCCTGTCTGCCCGTCTCCCCCCCTCAAAGTCAGCAGCCACATTTTCATGGCGCTTTTGTCGCATCCCAGTCGTCTTTCATGGCGTAGCCTTTCTCCCTCTTCTTTTCTTTTATCAATTCTTCTCTCCCATCATCATCATCACCATCATCATCATTATCATCATCGTCGTCGTCGTAGCCGTCCTGTTCATGTCGCTTCGTCGCCGCCGTCAATTCGACTGTCCAGCGCCGCTTTGACAGGCTCACACGACCCTCCCACACTCTGATTTTCCGCCCAATCATTTAGCCTCGTCGCCGTTGATGCAGCGCCGCTGCACCGCAAAGGGCACCCTGGCCTAAATAACTGCTAAAGCTCCCCCGTGGAATGTCGACCGGTACCCACCTTGCACGCGACGACGCTTCCCCGGGCACACGCCGCGACATTCGCAGAGGCATTGCCGCGACGCCGGTGGAAGCGTTGGACATTGCACAGGTGACAATGTGCGTATCATTTCCATCTCTTGGACGCTGAGCACCCTGCAACGGCTGACTGTTGCGCCGGTGCTTGCGCCGTTGGGCTTCCCCAGACTTTGGGCCCCGCACAGACTGTTGGTTGCTAATGATTCAAACTCTGTCTCAGTAGCTCAACCTCTCACCATCGCCATGCATCGTCATCCTTGGCCGGGCCAGAAGCTGGCTACTCGAAATCGGACCCCCCACGGATAAATTTCAATGCCAACATTGAGGCCAAGTGCGTGCACTGATACCAACCCGCTGCTGCCGTCCATTTCTGACTTTTTTCCACCCCCAGAATCAAGAACCCCCTCGTCGGCGTCCCGCGCCATACCCTCCTCCGCCATGTCGACGATTTCTGCCGCGCCAAGGGCCTCGACGAACACCGTGCCCTCCTCCGCAAGGGCGCCCTCGTCGCACAGGATCCCACAGGCTACGAGGATATTACCGGCGACGAGGCCCTGACGCAGGCCGAGGTCGACGCCCTGCGCAACGAGGTCCTGCACAAGTGGCGCGTGCCCCGCGTCCTCCTTCTCACCATTGTCACCTGCTCCATCGGCGCCGCCGTCCAGGGCTGGGATCAGACAGGCTCCAACGGTGCCAACCTGCACCTGCCCATTGCCCTCGGCATCGGCGGCTCCTCGACGGTCGACCAGTTGCGTGTCGGCCTCGTCAACTCGGCCCCCTACATCGGCACCGCTCTGCTCGGCTGTTGGCTCTCAGACCCCATCAACGACTGGCTCGGCCGCCGCGGCACAATCTTCTTCGCCGCCAACTTTTGCCTTTGGCCCGTCCTCGCCAGCGGCTTTTGTCGCACCTGGGAGCAGCTCGTCGTTTGCCGCCTGCTGCTCGGCATCGGCATGGGCACAAAAGCCTCCACCGTTCCCATCTTTGCCGCCGAGAACTCTCCCGCCTCGATCCGCGGCGCCCTCGTCATGAGCTGGCAGGTCTGGACCGCCTTTGGCATCTTTCTCGGCACTTGCGCCAACCTCATCGGCGAGCGCATCGGCCGCGATGCCTGGCGCTACCAGCTCGGCGCCGCCTTTATCCCTGCCGTCCCTCTCGCCGTGCTGATCTACATGTGTCCCGAGTCGCCTCGCTGGTACATCAAAAAGAACTGCTACGCCGATGCCCTGCAGTCGCTGCTGCGTCTGCGCAACGACCCCGTCCAGGCCGCCCGCGACCTCTACTACATCCACGTCCAGCTCCAAGTTGAGCGCGACTTTGTCGGCAACACCCACTACGTTAAGCGCTTTATTGAACTCTTTACTATTCCCCGCGTGCGGCGCGCCACTCTGGCCGCGTTTACGGCGATGCTGGCGCAGCAAATGTGCGGCATCAACATCATCGCCTTTTACTCATCGTCCGTCTTCCAGCATGCCGGTGCCTCCAACTTCCAGGCCCTGCTCGCGACCTGGGGCTTTGGTCTCATCAACTTTCTATTCGCTTTTCCCGCCATTTGGACCATTGACACCTTTGGCCGTCGCTCGCTGCTGCTCTTTACCTTTCCGCAAATGTCGTGGACGCTCCTCGCCGCCGGCCTGTGCAACCTCATCCCGGGTCACAAGGGTGCGCACCTCGGCCTCGTTGCCCTCTTCGTCTACCTCTTTGCCGCCTTTTACTCCCCGGGAGAAGGTCCGGTACCTTACACCTACTCCGCCGAGGTCTTTCCGCTGTCGCATCGCGAGGTCGGCATGGCCTTTGCGGTGGCGACGTGCCTCTTCTGGGCTGCCGTGCTGTCCATGACGCTGCCCGTGATGCTGGCGTCAATGGGCGTCATGGGCGTCTTTGGCTTTTACGCAGGACTCAACATTGTCGCGCTCGTCATGATTTTTCTCTGGGTGCCCGAGACGAAGCAGCGGACGCTCGAGGAGCTTGACTACATCTTTGCGGTGCCCACGCGCGTCTTTATGCGCTACCAGGTAACGAAAACGCTGCCGTGGTGGTACCGGCGCTACCTGCTGAGGGATAAGAATGCGTTTCTGGATCCGCTGTACCAGCTCGATCTTGAGGACCATCACGCTGCGGATGGTGCGGATAATCCGTCGGAGAGTGACAAGGCCAAGGTTGAATTGAAGGAGATGGTGGGCTTCACAACGGGGATTGATCCGCGAAACGGAGAAGAATCATCCGTGTCGTCGGATATCATACATTGACTGGCCATCATTTCGGCTATTCTGGTTTTGGACGGCGTTTGGGAATTTTATGATGTGATGAACAGGGTACATTTCATGATTGACTGAGCATGGCGCTTGCGATTGGAAACTATACCTTTGGACTGTTGGTAAATAATGTATTCAGTATAAAGCAACAAGGTCATTTATCCCGTTTCTCAAGGTCCTTCCCTTGGCCCCAGCTTGATAACATCACAGGCAAGTTGATTGATGGACTCTATCGCACGCTTTGAAATCTGGCAGCTCATTCCGATTCGGATGGGAGCACAACCATGACCCGTTGTCCAAATCTTGGCAGGGAAGCAATATTTGCGTCATTTGGACAGTGCCGATATCGAAGTGTGCCGCCACGCCGGAAATCGAGGTCTCAGATACTGCGGAGTTGGTAGATGGATGAATCGGGTGCTTATTCCCAAGTGCCCTGGGTCCCCTGCCTGGAGTCATTTAACTTCTTGGCCCCGACTTGTGTGCTCGTGTGATAAATAGTTACTTGTCCCGATTGAATATGGGTAAAAGAATTTTACTCGATAGTGGGTTTGCAAGAGGGCGACCAGCACCGACATGGTAGCATGATCGCTTGGAGCTCACGCTGTACTTGGTGGTGGAGTTGCCTACAAGTGGCTGCTGGATTGTCGTGTTTGTGGTTCTTTTGGTGGAACAGGTGAAGTCATGTCTCGACGAGATATGGGGATTGTAGTGGAGGGCGGGTATTTCACTACTAGACTAGCGTCACTGATTTTTTCTTTATGACGGAGAAAAAGCAAGTTCAAATATTCGCAATGAGCAGGTGGCTCAACGCCATGGCTCCTCAAGTCGGTCAATCAAGTTGACGCTGTGCGGAAAGTTGCAGCGCTAATGATGCCGCGTAACTGCCAAGTCAAGTTTACAACGTCAACGTCTCTTGGTGGAGATTCTATGATGTATTGGCTTGCAATTCTTCGAATTACGAGTCCAGCATGCCAGGTGCTAACTGTCTAACCTCTGCCGATTTACCCCGTTGAGGTCATACCCAAATCAAGGATATCGGCAAGGGCAAAGAATCGAAATCTGTGCGTTTATTAATCGAGGCGAAGCGTTGATCCAAGAAAAACACACGACTTGGTCAAGACAAAAAGGTGTAGGGGAATACGAGGTCCCCGGGGGGAATATTGGACGTCATGCAGCCGTTGAACTGGGGCTCCGGAAGAGAGGCTGTGTACGAAGATGGATGGCTCAGAATGAAGATTCCTTGGAGTGATCTCCTATTTATATCCTTACCCCTGACGGACATGCCGGCGCAGATGTACTGATATAATTTCAAATAAGATGATGCATGGCTATATGGGCCAATGGTTAAAACCAAAGGCATCCATGCCAACCTGAATATTCGTTTTGTGCTTGGGGATGGTAAATAGCTGGACGTAGCCGCACGAATAGTGAACAAATAGTGGTGCGTGGTGGGGGTTATAGCGCGGTCTGTCGCTGTAAATTGTGCCAAGTCTCCGCTGGAAAAATAGCTACAGCGGTCTACCTAGAGTCAGTCAATAGCGGGCTTTCAGGCCAACAGGCCCCTAAACATTTCTTCTGCCAGGGCCCGTGTGGGCCGTGGCACTTGGGATGGGCCCCTGACGGGTGGATTGTAATCCGTAGTGGAGAGCACAAAGACGGAGTCGATGCCGCTTTTGATCTCAAGATGACAAACCTTTCGCTATCATTGCTTGTTGGCTTCCTCCGTACGGCTGTGGCTCCTGACACTTCGGCATTAAAGCGGCGCCATGTTTGCGGGACTAACCTGTCAGGTACCACCACCCGGTTGCAAGAAAGAGTAAATTTAATAAAAAAAAAATAAAAAAAGGAAAGACAAGATGCACATCGACCCTTGCTCAGTTTCATGTCTTCCACCTCCACCGTTCCTTTGCCATTCTTACTTGTTGCCTTGGAAAATCCTTGCTTTCATCTCTCAAGCTTCACATTCGTTAGTATTCACTCTTCTTTCGATTCTCCTATATTTTTTCTTCCCCTCCCCTCTTGCATGTCTTCTTCCCTCTCCCATCATCACCTACCTACCCTCGTTTGCCGGTGGTGCAACCAGTTTTCTATCGGTCTACGTCATTCGTCATCGTCAATCCTTGACAACGGGGCTTGTTGGTGATAGCTTTCATGCTGCCATTGTCGCATCAATCGAAGTCCACTTCTGCCAAAAGACCTCACTAGTCGGCTTGCTCAAGCCCTCACACCCTTTCAGAACTCATCTGGCACGGCGCTGATATCACGACTCTGCATCTGAAGCTGGTCTTCAGCCCAACCCGCAAACGAAGTACCGAATACGTATACACACCCTTTAATTCTGCATCTTTTTCTACGTTTTCGACCCTCGCGACTACATTGAGCTTCTCTCAGCCAACTGCTGTCTGCAAGCGTTTCATCTTGACTTGGGCGAGCTCGTCTCAACAATCATACCTCTGAAACCGGAGACGACTCCACACGCTACACAATCAATCAAGGATAGCCTGCGCCAAGGGACGAAGCCTTTGCGCGCCTCTTTTCTCGAATGAACCACAGAAACTCTTCACGCGCCTCCAAAAGAAACTCGGCCGGCTTCGTCCAGCTCGACGGCGGCTCCCAAGTCGAAATGACGGAACGCGACATCCCCCTCACCAACGTCCGGAGCTACGCCTCCTCCACCGGCGCACGCCAGACTGCCGCTGGCAAGCACGCGCACAACGACTCAACTGACTCCAATGACGAAAAACCAGGCCACCATGGTCGCCGCAAAAAGCACGCCCCCGACGGCCTCAAGCGCAAGGGTACCGGCGATGACGTAGAGCTCAATGCCCTCGGCCGCCTTTACGAAAGGATTGTCGGCTTCTCCGTCGTCACCAGATACATGGTCTACGTCGTTCCCGTCGGTATACTGCTCGCAATTCCCATCATCGTTCTCAAGGTCACGGGTCACCGAGACGACATCAACGTGGGAACTTCCACAGACGACAAAGGCGAAGCCAGACATGGCCCTACACTCTTCAACATCTTTCTATGGATCGAAATCACTTGGTTGACTCTGTGGGCCGCCAAGCTTGCCGCTCTTCTGCTTCCCCAGCTCTTCATGGCTCTCTGTGGTATCGTCAGCGCTGGCGTGCGCAAGTATGCCACCGTCCTCCGCAACATGGTGATTCCCTTTTCGCTTTTTTTCTGGGCCCTGGCTACCTGGCTCACCTTCAAGAACCTCTTCAGCGAAGCCATTAGTCCTAAAGAAATTCCGTGGTGCATCAGCCTGGAGCGTGTGCTCGGAGCCACTTTTGCCTCATCTGCTGTATTGCTCGCAGAAAAGGCCATTATCCAACTCATCGGTGTCTCTTACCACCAACGCTCCTTCGCCCTACGCATCAAAGAATCCAAGCGTGAAATCCGCCTCCTTGGACTCCTTTACGAGGCGTCACGCACCCTGTTCCCTATGTACTGCCGCGAGTTTTCCGAGGAGGACTATGTGATTGACGACAGCATTGAGATGATGCTGCGCAAAAAAGCAGGCCACAAGCGCCAAGGCTCTGCCACCCCCATGAGGCTCATTGGTGATGTTGGCCGTATCGGCGACAAGGTCACCTCCGTCTTTGGCAATATCGCCTCTGAAATTACCGGCAAGCAAGTCTTCAACCCACACTCCTCCCACACGGTCGTCATCGAAGCTCTCGAAAAGAGACTGCCCTCGGAGGCTCTCGCCAGGCGCATCTGGATGTCTTTTGTCGTCGAAGGCAAAGAGGCACTGTACATTGAAGACTTTTATGAGGTCCTCGGTCCAGCTTACAGCACCGAGGCCGAAGAGGCTTTTGCCGTTTACGACTCTGACATGAACGGCGACATTAGTCTAGACGAAATGGTTCGCAAAACCGTAGAAATGGGTCAGGAGCGCAAGGCTATTGCTGAAGGCATGAAGGATATTGGCCAGGCTCTTCGCGTTCTTGATAAGGTCCTGCTGTTCATTGTCCTTCTCATTGTCGTCTTCATCTTTCTCGCCTTTTTCAAAAGCAGCTTCGTCACTATTGTTGGTACCGCCGGTACTGCTTTGCTCTCTCTCTCCTTCGTCTTCGCCGTCACCACCCAGGAATTCCTCGGCTCCTGCATTTTCCTCTTTGTCAAGCACCCCTTCGACGTAGGCGATCGTGTCGATATCAATGGAAGCCAGATGGTTGTCGAGCGCATCTCTCTGCTCTATTCGGTTTTTAAGCGTCTTGATAGGTCCCAAGTCACTCAGGTGCCCAACATTCAGCTCAACAATCTCTGGATTGACAACATTTCTCGCAGCAAGGCCATGACTGAGACCATCGAGCTCAACGTCTCCTATGACACCACATTCGAAGACGTCGAGCTGCTCCGCCTCGAGATGGAAAAGTTTGTTCGCCACGCCGACAACTCTCGCGACTTTTACCCCGACTTTTCCATTGGCATTGGCGGTGTCGGTAATCTCGACAAGATGGTTCTCTACATTTCGATTAAGCACAAGTCCAATTGGCACAACGACAAGGTCCGCGCCACTCGTCGCTCCAAATTCATGTGTGCTCTCGTTGTCGCCCTCAAAAAGATCCCTATTTACGCCCCTGGTGGCGGAAGCGAGGCTCTTGGTGGACCTGGTAACCCCAGCTATTCTGTCGCCGTCTCCGACGAGTTTGCTGCGGCTGGTCGCGACAAATACGCCAAGGACAAGGAGGCTGCTCGCATGGTGCCCACCAACCCGGAACAGACCGAGAAAGAACATGCAGCCGCTGAGCAAGCGGCCATCTCGGAGCTCAACACCGTACCTCTCGCCATCAACACCACGACTAGCATGTGGGACTCTCGTGACGACAATCCTGTCAGCGCCGTTGACGAGTCTGTGGCTGGGGACGCGCGACGCTCTCGCGAGATTGAGGCGATGCGCTCTGAACTCCATAAGAAAGAGAGCCAACGCGGTCGCCGCAAGGCTGGCGAGGGTCTGACGGGCGCCACTGGCTTGACCCCGACTGACAGCCAGTTCTCGCACCAAAAGAGCCCGCGTCTGGAAACGTTTGATGAGGAGTCCACGACGGACATGCCCTCGACATTCTATGACCGTAACCACCCCGGCGGGGCCGCAGATGCCAGCGGCCACGCCCAGGGAGGGTTCCAAAATGTGCGCATCCAGGATGAGGAGGAACCACGTCGCTCTACCTCACTCAACGTGCGCAGCCACCCTGTCGGTCGTCGACCCTCGCGCGGTCCGTCGTCGCCTTCCAATCTCAGATGAGGCAGATGAGGAGGGTTAATTGGGTTATTGATGAGCATTGTTGTCTATGTTGCTAGTGTCGCTCGCCAGCTATGCTTATTTATTTGTTATCTAGCATCGCGTGTGTACTAATTTTCTGATGTCGCCAGCCATGATGGCAGCTGGATAGGCTTATAGACATGGATTCAGACAGAATTTCAAATACATTGCATTGAATGATGATATTGCATGCGCAAAACGTGGCCAGTGAATGCATTGCACAAAATGGTCACGCAAGCACCAAGCACCTTTAAAAGAAGTGGGCCAAGACCCCCGCACCGGTCCTTGCTTCGGAGCGACTATGATCTTTGAGCATTATTTATTCCCTTTGCAACAAACCTAAATCAAAAGCTCAATCCATCTCTAAATAAGATGCCTAGCACAGACTCCCTTCGTGAGTCGCTCCCCCCGTCTCCGCTCTCCTTTTAGCCGCGCATGACTGCTAACCATTACGGTCACACAATCCGTGCCAGAGCCACCCCTGACGCCGACGGAGCGCGCCATCTGCAAGTCATACGGCGGGTGGACCAACTTCATGGCGTCCATGGGCCTCAAGCCGTGGGACCAGGAGGACGCGGACGAGGGCAAGGCGATTATCGCATCGTTTGCGCACGATAAGGAGGAGGAGGACAAGGCCAAGCAGAACAAGTAGCGGTAGAGCACGGATACCTGAACAATGACGCAATCAAGTCCTACCAGTGGCTTGAAGATGAACCAATGCGATGCAACTCTCCAAGAAGTGCAGTCAGTGGTCCGGCAAATGCCAGTACGAAGCCATATCCTACGTTTGGGGAGATTCAGATTTCAAAGCCCCTATACTAGTGCATGATAAAATACTTGAAGTGACGAGAAACCTTGGAATTTCACCCTTCTTTACTTGGGCCATGCAGAGACCCCACGGGTCATCTGGAGTTGAGGCAAAATAATAACGAGTCTCTGTCATTATCGGCACGATATGCATCTCGCTAATTAGGCACACGGCCATCATAGCACAGACCAGTCTGATATTCCTGATGAGCGCGGCACGCAGGCCAGGCAGATGCGTCGAATCTTTTGAAAGCGCAACCTTTGTCTTGATACGAGACCGGGCAAGCGGCTCTTGTCGTCGCGCCGTGAGCTAGACTGTGTATGCCCGCAGCTCGGCCTTTCTCGCATCCGTGGAACAGTTCCATCACACTGCGCTTTTCAAGAACCGCCTGACTCTGCCCGCGTGAATTGGGACTTGTGTGACCTACCGACGTGACGAAACACTGCACTCTGGCTCTACGTCGTAATTCCGCCTACTTTTACGCGCGGACAGGTTATCCGAGGGAAATTGACGCAAACTACTGGCGCAGGCCGGCGCTTTGCAGAAGAAGCATCGTCGTTTCGTGGGGACACGGTCGAGTCCAGCTTCTCTAGCAGCGCCTGCGATGTAGCTGGCTAACCGGGTCGCGACCACGATACGCAAAGCAACTAGCAGCCTGGCCGGCTCGAGGGGCTGGAAATTCAACGCTTGATGACTTTTGAATATCTTGCAAATGACTATGCCTACTTGGGCCACGGCCAGCCGGCCAAGGGTCACTGAAGCCCAGGGCACGCGCCTTGCATCGATCGCATATCCTACTACCAAACGCGCCATCAGTGACACTTCTGCAACTGTTCTTAGCGCTGGTGAGGGGCCCGCTGAGGGGGTTGCTAGAGATGCAGATGACGTGCTGGCGAAAGTGATGGCAAGAATTTCTATCTGAAGTCGTATATACTCTTTTTTAGGATCTACCTTGAAATATTACGCTCTGATTCGCTGAAGAGAACGCTAGTTCTCACTAGGCTTAGTTAAATGCAAAAATCCCAGAATTCGAGTCCCAAATTCCAGCCCTCAAACGAGCTCGCAGCAGTTCTCATCCTTTTGCCCCGCGCCAGCCTGCTAGTTAGCGACTCCACATATAGGGCTGAGGGGGGCCAAGGCAGCAAACGCAATGACGAACCCTTCCCCGAACCTCCTTCCAATCCTCTTGCATCGATAAAAATCAACAGCCCGCCCCCCTCATCTCCATCGAGTATTCATCTCTACAAACACTTGCTGAACGAAATTCTTGTCACGAGAACGGCTCTCTTCCAGTCTTGATACCCCAGTGCGCTTGCCCATACCTCTCAGGAATACTACCCCCTCATTCTTCAGCTCTACCCCCGCCATAGCAATCGCCATCGGCCCACCACCACCACCACCACCACCATGTCGGCATTCAGCACGACAGCCATCCTCGAGGGCATGGCCAAGGCCCTACCCACACATACTCGGGGCGACGACTCGTCGGACCTGGCCAGCTCCTACGAGGTCATCGGCCTGCTCGTCCACTCGTACCTCACAGCGCTGGGCTTTACGCTCGTCGGTTTTCAAGAAGACAGGCCGCTAGGTACGTTTGCCTGCCATCGGCACCCACCTTGAAAAAAAAAGACGTCTATCAAAACTGACACCAGATCTTTGCACAGCCGAGTGCCAGTCGCTCGCTCCTCGTCTCCCCGCCTCGTGGAATGCCGGATTCGGCTCCCTCGGCTTCGTCTACACCCACGGCCAGCAGCAATCCGACAAGACGACGTACGTCTTTCGCATCGACAAGATGGGCGCCAAAGTCGAGATCCGTGGCACGATTTCCTCCTCCTCCTCCGATAGCAACACCATCCACCGCTTCGACGTCGCCGCCCGCGACATTGTCCAGTCCGGCAACCTGCCCGTGCGCATCGCACTCGACGCCGACGGCAAGGACACTGGTGACCGCCAGGACCTTGTCGCGAAACTGCATCGCGTCTTTGTGTCCACCAGCGTCGTCGCCGCGCTCCTCCAAGATGTCCGCACCAAGATTGTGCAGCCGCTACTCGGCGCCGGCGCCGGCACCGCGCAGGTTGAAGAGCGCGCCGACGAGGCTGGCGAAGAGCGGCGACTGCGCGAAGAGCGCCTGCAGCAGGAGATGCAGGATCCGAACCGGCCTGTTGGTGGCAACTTGCCGCCATCCGCCGCAGACATGCCCGTCCCGCGACCCGGTGCGCTGCCCGAGTCGGCGCGCCTCCGACCCGGCGTGCCCAGCGACGAGTTTCTGCCCCCCGGCTTCGAAGACGAGTACGATATCAACCGCCCTCACACCGGTATCATGGGCAGCGGCCTCACCATACCCGGCAGCGGCCGCTCCCCGTTTAGCATTGGCCACGACGACCTGCACCCGCCGGGCCTCGGGCCCCACGACCCCCTCCGCGGGTCCGGCCTGCCTAGCGGCCTGGGCGGCGGCGGCTTTGGTGGCGGCAGCGGGGGCTTTGGTACCGGAGGTGGTGGCATGCATCCGACCTTTGACGATCCCCTCTTTGCTGGCCAAGGAGGTCGCACCGGTCCCGGCAGGGGCAGCGGCGGCGAGTTCGACCCCCAGGTGCCGCCCGGCGCAAGGTATGATCCTCTCGGCCCCGGTGGCGGCCCTCGTTTCCCCGGGCCGGGTAGTGGCCAAGGTGGTCATCCGTTTGGAGGCGGTGGTGGCATCATCTGAAACAAGGCAGGCCAAGGGACAAGAAAATACTGATGACGCTGTACGAGTATGACTTTCAAAACACCCACAGGGAAAGAATCTGTTTTAGGATCACAACGAATACGACTGGTTGATATCACGCAAGTCACGCATACTTTAACTGATCACACGGAATTCATTGAATCAGATGTAAAATATATTTTTATTCCATTCTACTAATAGTGCTCTATTGCTCGCATCGTTGTCAAGTCAGCACGTCCATGCCATAATGACACGGGGTATTGGTCGAAAACCTGAATGTTCTTCCCTTATGTATATGTTTCTCATCCCAGTCCATAGTCATGCCGTCAATCACAGTGACTTCTCGTGTTGGGACCTCACACATCATATCACGACGTACATATCTCTTGGACCTGGTGCGCATTGGCTTGTACTTGTACGAGCGGCGTTGCAAGTGGCTCGGGGCTCTTATCATCGCAGCAGCGATGTCAGTCTTTCGGCACCCATTCTAAAGTGCCGCCGAGCGGGCCAGCTCAATCAGCTTTGACTGTTCCCTCTCGTCGAGTTTGGTATACCATTGTTGAAATTGGCCAATGTTCTCGTTGTTGGCACGGACAAAGAAGTCGCTGAGGTAAGCCTCGGTCTCGTCATCACGCTGGCGCTGACTACCGTTCTCCGTAAAAGACATCAAATCGTCCTTGACGGAGTTGAGGGTCAAATCAAGAGTTTCATCGTCCTCCCATCCGTCTTCGCCATCGTCTTCATCAAACTGGGCAGTATTGACCGCGGCTGCCGAGGCGATGTTGGCCGCGGAGCGGCCTCCAGAGGCAGACAAGAGCTCCTCAATCAGAACCTTGATAATTTTGAGCTGGGCAGGGATAACAGAATATTTGTCAGGGTCTGTGTATCGAAGTTAGTGGCCACTCATAAGTGCACAGCTCAATGCCAACGTACTTTGCTTGGCGCGCGAGCGTGTCTTAATCATCCCGTCATCCTCTGCAATCAAGTCACCCTTGACAGGAATCTCTGCCAAACGGGGATCATTCAACGCAAAAAGCTTTGAAAGAGCAATAACGCTAAAAGTCTTTGTCAGAATGTGCAGCGACCTGCAATTCGAAAAATGACTTACTTTTGACGGATCTCATCATAGCCAGCAAAGCTGACGGAGTTCTCTAACCACCTCGACATGACGACTTGTAGACCACTCTCGTCAGCATTGATCTGAATCTGGCTCAAGAACTCAACAACATCTTGGGCTCCATTCAGAGAGAGACGTGCAAAAACGAGGATGAGAGATTGGATCATGGCAGCAGCCTCAGCAACGGCCAAGCGGTTGGCGACAGCCTGTAATAACTGCGGAAGGTAGGGTCCTAGACGCTCATGGCCAGCCTTTTCCACAAGTTCGGCCGCGAGGCCGCCAACTTCAGACGCAGAGTTGTCTTCAATAGCGGGGCCGAGTAGCCGATCGACGATGTGAAGGCAGACCTCGATACCAGATCGACCACTAGCATCATGCCAGCTAAGAACTTGTTGGTGGTCATGCGCAAGCAGAAACTTGACAGTACGAGATCCGGATCGAAGGATGTCACCCTCGTTGGACTGCATCAGCAAAGTGCTGAGCTTGGGGAGTGTAGCAGCAACGAAGCCCGCTGGAAGCGGGCTTGGGGCGTTCTCAGCCACAACAGCGAGTAGTTCGGTTGCAATGGAAACGAGAGGGCTGTCGGCGGTGACGTCACCAACATTGAGTGCTGCAGTCAAAGTTGGAATTACAATGGCAGAGAGGCGCGAGAAGGATTCGGAGTCAGATAGGCTAAAGACAAGCTCTTCAAAGGCCTCAGTTACGAGAATCGACACCTGGAAGTTACTCGATCCGAGCTTTGCAAGCATAAAAAGAAGATCCACTGCTCGAACTTCGGTAGAAAGGGCAATGTGATGGTTCAGGCTGATGGCAGCGCGAACGGCACCAGTCAGCGTCACGAGCAACTCATCGGCCTCTTCCATCTCTTCAGGGTCCTTGCCATTCATGTATGTCCGAACGGCATTGAGAATAGATAGTTGGCGGTCGTTGGGTACCTTTCCCGTGTCAACGAGGTCATTGATTGCCTTTACGCAAGCAACCTTGACGACTTCCGACTCCTCGTCGTTGATGGAGTTGATAATTCGGTCAAGAAGAACGGCAGGAGGATTGTATGAGCGGCCGAGAATTCCGGCGACGAGGTAGCCACGAGCACGAAGAAGTGGCTCTTCAGCTCGGTTGATGGCATAGTCGACCAGCTCGAGATAAGCATGAGCTACGACCTCGGGGATATCTTTGTTAACGTCCTGAAAGTCTCCAGCGAGCATGACGAAAAGATAAAGGGCAGCTTCCTGGTCCCTCCAACCTCGGCCAGGAAAGAGGTCCTTTGTGTAGCCGAAAAGTCCGTCAATGGTCTTTTCATGGAACCATTCTCCCATCTTGATCAGGAGATCCCCGGCCGCAGTTCGAGCTGTGTAGTTGGCCGTGACCGACGTCTCTTCTGCCAGGTAGAGAGAGCAATCAATATCCCAGAGTTCCTCTTCTTCGCGAAGAACACGTGAGTAGCCTACGAGGAGCTTCATGATATCCATCATCCAAGGTACCTGATGGGCATTAGCATAGAGCTTGAGTTGTCCATCGAGCTCTGCTTGAACGGGAGGAGCACGGAAGCACTGATTCAAGAAGTCGAGCTCTTCGAGAACCAAGAAGTCCAGAGTGTAGGGAAGGTTGTCAATATCCTCGAGACGGCCCTGGGCATCATTGTCGATGTAGAGCAGTTCGAAGCTGGGCAGCAAGCTGATGAGTTCATCCCAGACAGCCGTGAAGAGAGTGGCGCTCTGAGGAAGCAAAAGGTTTGGGAAGACTCGGCGGATCCGGAGTAGTGTCTTGACAACCTGAAGTTTGAGGGAGATGATGCTATTCCACTCCGCGGGTTGAGCCGCAGCGCTCGTACTAGCGTCGGGAAGACGGCTGCTGAGAACCTTGAGGAAGAATGGATTCCAGTCCTTGAGAAGTTCTTCGGCAAATGCAGTAACTTCAGCGGCATGATCTTCCTTTACCATGTTCATCAAGTCGAAGCAGCCACGGAAAACGGAAATGGCTAGAGATCTGATGAGAGGCTTGCGCTCTTCGCCAATGGCAATTTGACTGAGAGTGCTAGCAATGTCTCTCGCCATTGTAAAGAATTGGTCCTCACTCAAGCTCTCTTCGACGAGGTCGCCGAGCACGCGAAGTGCACCATGTAGCTGAGAGTCGTTACCATTTGGGATGACGGCCAGAACGGTGGGAAGGAGCGAGGGCCACTCTTCGGGAAAGTCGTGAATCGCGATTTTTCCGACGGCGTAACTGTAGACAAGGTTCAGCGTTAGTATCTTGGAGGGAAAAGACTAGAAGGCGGCCAAAACTGGCGTCCGTGACGTACCTCGCAGCAATCTTGACTTTGCGATCGTCTTCGCCGCTGAGGGCCAGGTCTAGGAGAGACTGGCGAACTAGCTGTCTTGTATCATCGGCGATGGGAATCGGGGGCTCGGCGCTGGGATCATCATTTGACCAGTTGTTCTCAATAAAAAGCCGCAGTGTGCTGAGGGCGAGCTGGCGAGTGGCAATGTCGACGGAGGTGTGCGAGGCAATCTTGGCCAGAGCCACAGAATAAGCTGGATTCGCCTGTGCCCTTTTAAGCTCTATCTCGGCATTGATCCGCTGCGTCTGATCGACCTGGGCGGTGGCCGCAAGCAGCTGAAGCAGTTGCTCCTCCATGGCTGATGTTGACAGGCCGCAGGGTGTCGGGCGGGGTGAGTTGCAGTAATGAAAAAAGGACTAGAGAGAAATGGAGGGGTATTTATGACATGCGAAACGAGTATATGGTGCTCGCTCGGGGAGTGCGAGGCTTTGCAGGCGATGGCGGAAAGACGTAAAATCAAAAGAAACAGATAACCCTGTTGTCTGATGCTGAATAGCTTGCTAGTCGCTGGGATATGGCAGCATGAAGAAGATGAGTCGAGAAAAAAAAAGCGGGCATGTTTTTGTGTCGCCGTGCGGATGGGCGGTGATGGAGAAGGAGGCGCAAAGCTACAGGGCAACAGGGCAACGGAGCAGGCAGGAGCAACAGGGACGACAATAGCAGGGTTTGGCGGGGCAAGAGAGCTTCAGCCAAGTTGCCAACTGCCAGCTCTTGTGCTGTGCAAACGCCTCATCTCATCCCACCAATTCGCAAGGCTGAGACACGTTACCAGACAGGCCTTAATAATAGCCATGAATGTCTCTGTACATTCGAACACAATTAGCGTTTTCTGTGAGACTGAGTATTGATTTTACGAGGTTCGAAAATGTGTCGTGGTTTCCACGTGTGATGAACTGCATCTGATTGAACGCCATGTGGGAGTCTTGAGTGAGAATCTACCTGCAAAGAAGGGTATGAATCCATATGATCTAAATTGAGCAATAATCATAAAAAGTGTCTCGTACAATCCAGTATCGAAGTAGTATTTAGTACTACTACTACTAATCCAGTATCGAAGCTACCACCGACCGCACATCTAACATTACCCCACCAGCTGCCACCACACCAACACGCAATGCCACAGTTCGGCGGAAGCATGACAGCAGCGTTTGCCTAGATATTTGCTCTCTTCCTCCTCCCACTCTCAATTGGTGCGCCGCATGGCAAATGATCAGCCAAAAAGCTGTTGCCTCTTTTTCAATACTGCATATACCCCGCGTTTCGTAGCAAAAGCCACGCCCCCCCCCCCGCCCTTCTCACTCTACACCGCGCAATGGCCACCACAACCTATCCCAGTCAATTGCTCGATTCTATCCAGTAATAGAAAATTGAGTCAAGACCCCCAAGGTGACAGCGCTTGCCCTCGGCAAATCTCGTTACCATCATGGATATATCACATGTGATGCATAAAGACAAGCATCAGCTACTCTCTCTGCAACATCAGCTTGATGATGAGCCACGGCAATGGTTCGGATTTTGTTTCCCCAATCATGCGCACCAAAGTTTAAACGAAACCGATAGCGGCGCTGCTGCTGTTCAAATCAGATTCACTTATCGCTCTGCCAGTGCGCACAATCTTGCTATCATAAACCCTGCCAACTTGCCAAGGCTACGCATAAAAAAATGCGGGGAGGATAAATCGCATCCTTCCCATCACGGCCTCGGGTCTTGGCTTCACCACGTTCCGTTTTCCGACGTCGGCGCATGAACACACTTGCGACTCCAGAGCCTTTCTTACAATCAGCCATTTCTCTGCTCATTCCGCAGTCAATTGATTGACAGTGGTCCCGTTTCTCTCACCTCTTCTCAGTTGTTCAATCCATCCATACCACCTATGACTTTGACAATCCACTGACTTGGCCGACTCATGTGATGCCCGCTGCCAACGAGGCCGTGCCGAACCAGTATCTGGCTGGCCACACCCGCTCCCCCCCTTCCCTCTATAAATCACAACATCTCGCCCTCTCAAGTGCTTTCACGTCCTCATCCCTGGAGGTGCTGCCAATTGGAGTTCCCCGGCCTGCACTAGTTCGATTTCATCACGACGCCATTAAGCCCAGTGGCTGACGAAAAGCCTCCTTCGGACCTGGCCGACCCCAAGCCTGCCGATCGGCCTGTCACATTGCCTCTTCAAATCAAAGCGTCCGTTCCACGTCCCCGTCCTTGATAAGTGTCTAGATAAATAGTCCGGGCTGGCCCGCTCCCTCTACTCTAATCTCGGCCTATCGCCTATCATCTACCAAGATAGCCAAGCACTCTCTTCAACGCAAAATGGAAGTTTCCCGCTGCTGGCTCCAAATAAAATCAGTCTAGTTCTCCAACTATCTTGCACGATAACCCCAACTCTTCCTCATTACCACCTTATACATATACCAGCAAGTTTCCATCGAGCGGCTACCCATTCTTAACAAATTCCATTTGCCACTCTTTTCCTCATCTTGCGATTCGCCACCATGTCGCTTATGGGGCATGTCAAGTATTGGGCAGACAAGCTGGCCGTTGAGACAGAGCCTGGGCTGACCTCGGCCCAGCTCATGGTGCGGATGCCCTCCACGCGTGAACCAAGGCAATCAATTCGATACATTCGCTAACCCATCACCGACTCGCTCCTCACACAACAGCTCTACAATCCTGATCTGAAACCGGTCGAGAAAGAGAGACGACTATGGGGCGGCTGGAACTATGTCGGTTTCTGGATCGCTGACAGTGTCAACATTGGCACATGGATGATCTCCTCGTCCATGATTGCCGGTGGCCTGTCCTGGTGGCAGGCTTGGCTCTGTGTCTGGGTGGGCTATGCCATCTCTGCCGTCTTTATTGTCATCAGCGGCCGAATTGGTGCCATCTACCATCTCAGCTTCCCTGCTCTAACCCGCGCCTCCTTTGGTGTTTGGGGAAGTTCCTGGCCGGTATTCAATCGCGCCGCAATGTGTAAGCAACGTCCCGGCTACTTATACTTTCACCAAGTAGGCTAAACTTCATTCAGCGTGTGTTTGGTACGGTGTTGTTGCCTATATCGGTGGCCAGTGTGTGTACGTCATGATTCGTTCCATCTGGAAGTCATGGGATGCCACCAAGATGCCTGGTTCGTTTGGTACCTCGGCAACAAATACCCCCGAGTACGTCTCATTCGTTATATTTTGGCTGCTGTCTTTGCCTGCCCTCTGGTTTCCGGTACACAAGCTTCGACACTTGTTCACAGCCAAAGCCGTTATTGCCCCAGCCGGCGCCACTGCCTTTCTCGTCTGGACACTGGTTCGTGCCAAGGGAGCCGGTCCCATCATCAAACAGCCCTCCAGCCTTCAAGGCACTGATTTGGCTTGGGAGATCATCAAGGGCATCATGTCGTCTATTGGCAATTTCGCCACACTCATTGCCAATGCAAGCGATTTCACCCGCTTTGCTCGCAAGCCTGCCCACGCCGCTTGGCCACAGCTAGTCATTATTCCGACTTCATTCGCCATCACTTCTCTCTACGGCATCCTAGTGTCTTCCTCGTCTGCGGTCATCTACGGAGAATACGTTTGGAATCCTGTCCTTCTTCTCGGCAAGTTCATCGACCACGGCAGCTCTGCAGATCGCTTCGGCGTCTTCGTGATTGCCTTTACACTAGCATTCGCGCAACTGGGTACCAACATTTCCGCCAATTCCGTTTCCACGGGTACTAGTCTGGCAGCTCTTATCCCCCGCTACATTAGCATCCGACGCGGTAGCTACATTTGTGCCATTGTTGGTCTTGCTATGTGCCCATACAATTTTGTCGGCTCGTCGAGCAAATTTACTACTTACCTGTCAGCATACAGCGTGTTCCTCAGCTCAATCACTGGTGTTATTGTGGCAGACTATTACTTTGTGCGCAAGGGTTTTATCTGCGTCAACGACCTATACAATGCAAGAAAGACAGGCCCATACTACTACACCTATGGTGTCAACTGGCGTGCTTACACAGCATATATATGTGGCATCCTCATCAACGTGGTGGGCTTTGCGGGCGAGGTCGGTGCCACGGTGCCCAAGGGCGCATCGTACATCTTCCAAGTCAATTTCTTCACCGGCTTTGGTGTTTCTGTTGGCATTTACTACGCGCTCTGCAAGTTGTTCCCTGTGCCTGCGACAAGCAAGGTTTGGTTGGAAGTCGGGGTCGAGGATGAGGACTTTCGACCCCAATATCAAGACGAGAAGGTGCCGGACGAAGAAACGGAGATTGGTGTTTCGGAGCTCGTGTACAAGAAATCTAGATCAACGGCCTGAAGTTACTTACCGAACAGGCGAGGCAATCAGGTGCAGCCCGGCGAGGCGATGACAATGGTTTATGAATGATGACAGATATACTGGATTAATAGTGTTTCAAATGCACTTCTTTTCCATTGCTTCGAGTTCTTGTAGTGTTGGGTATCTCGATCGCTTCGATATTCCGCTGGCATTATTCGAAAGCTGGACGGCCAGATAACAAAGGATCGGAGAGGGAAAAACGAACTGCAGTGGGAGGGCCTGATCGCTCCACACCCCATTGCAATGGAGAATATGATGCCTCTGTCAGAGAGACGGCGATGGCAAAAGTATGAGATTAGACGGACGGAAAGCAAAAAAAAGATGCCCAGTATGAGAATCGAACTCATGATCTTCTCATTTCACCATATTAATACTAGTGAGACGCTATACCACTTAGCCAACCGGGCTTCTGTGATAGATGTGAGTCGGCGGCGTTATTCGAGATTATGTGGCCCCCTAAGGGCTTAACCACCATCAGGGCGCAGAACGCATGCTGCTAATAAGTGGGCCACGCAATTCAACAATCCAACAACAGATAATCCGTAGTTTTCCGGAGAGATAACTGGCGCCGAGACTTTTGCTGACAAAATACATGACGGGATTCCGAGCACCAGCCGATTGAGGCGCGCTGTCGCAGGCAGCTTGGCTGTGGCCCTGGCTGACTGTGGTACAGATTGTCGACATAGAGTTTCGAGTAATCCGTACTGTACGCGCATGTCTTAGAGTTGCTCAGGCAAGGGTATTAACAGAGCGCGGGTGGCGATTCCGTCGACGAACATGGTTCTGCAGGTGGCTTTCCGCAGCTTCGGGCACGGATCCGCGATGCTGGCTTGTTGGTCACGAGCAAGTTGCCTCTTTTTATGTCCTTTCTGCCGCCGTATTGTAGATAGCTGAGAGCTTCTGCTCTCGCGAGGAACAATTCAGCTGGTGTTGGCGCGCCAGCACAGTTAATTTCCTCTTTCGGAGACGGTGTGGCCTCTGGATGGATCATCCCAGCCAGGACAAGCTTTTGGGCCAGCTTGGGGGTGCAATTAGCCTGCAGGTCCCACCATAGGTTTTGCACCCTCAAAGTTGGCTTTTTGGTGACGAGCTGAAGACGAAGAAGCGGCGGGCTTTCAGGCCTAACTACGGATTATGTACATAATATTTGAAATGGACAAGTCAGCAGATGCTAAGTGGGGGATGGGACAGACCGACCTAGAACTTCGGGGCAAACACGTTCGTGGAGCCCAGGCGACGCGACAATATGCGGCATGGACGGGGGGTCAGCGCACAGAACGGAGCAGTTATAAAACGAAGTAAATTTGCGGGAGGCGGGTTATCAGTGTGTGAACATCCTGATGAAGGAAAGAAATAAGGAGAACGGGGGAGACAAGTGGAAGGAGGGGAAATCCGTGCTGGGAGTTGTGGGAGTTGCAAGAACAACCTTTTTTCGCCCTCTGTTTGTTCGTATCGCCGGCTCTCACCATCCCCTCGCCGAACCGCAGCTTGCCACCTGGCAGCCGCACGCCACCTGGTGCCTGTTTGATTTGTCGCCAGCAGCTAACTGGTAGTTACCAAGTTAAAATTATCATCTTATTACCACTTGTTGGTACCGAACTTCAAACCTACTTGTCTGTGCTCTTCTTCCCACGAACCCGTTGGACTCTCGCGGCTCCATACGCGCTACCAAGTGGCACTGGCCGTACTAACTACCCTTCACGTCCATCACCACCCAGGTTCCGGTTCGGGTCGTCACGTTCTTGCTCCTTTCATCGACGCAACCCTGACGCAACCGAATGCTGTCATCCGCTGCATCGCGGCCCATCGAGACAAGGCAGACACCACCGACCTGTTGAAGCTGCCAGCCATGCTGTTGATGCACTGTTGATGCACTGCTGAGCGCGTCCAACCAGCAACCGCAGCTGCCTCTTGCGAAGGTTCTTGGGCTCTCCGCCGCGACCGGCAAGGCTAGCCTCAAACCCCGCCCGACAAACCCCCCTGAGCTCTCTGGTACAGCTGCTGCAAACGCTTCGCGTCTCCGAGAGGCGGTGAATACCCTGGTCTATGCCGCAAAACAACAAGCCCTGCCACAACTGTCGTCGCCGTCGTCTACGCTGTGACCGTTCGTGGCCAACATGCAACAAATGCACTACTACCAGGCAGGAATGCCTGGGATACGGCAAGGTCTACGTGTGGACAGAATGTATTGACGCGCAGGGCAAGGTGAAGCCATCGCCAGGAGTCAGGCGGGCGGCCCATGGCGAAAACCATGGTGTTGCGGGGCACCCTAGCCTGGTCCTCCTCCACAGTGGTCCACCGCCGGTGTCGCGTCCGGCAATCGGCACGGTCTCAAACCGGGAGCACCTTGTAGGCACGAGCAAAAGTCCCCAGAATCCTACCGACACTGCGATGCCGAGTCCTCCGCAGTGTAGTGCTCAGCAGAAGATGGGAGGCCACGCCGCGTATCTGGTGTCGAGTCAATTGACTGACCCAGTTTTTCAAGATCTGGACCCAACCTCGAGAATCTATCTTGCTCACTGTGAGTTATTGTCATCAGCTATTTTTCGACTTGGATTAATAACACGACGAATAGTTGCCAACAGAGTCTGCCAGGATCTAGTTGCTCGCGACGGACCTATAACCAACCCTTTTCGAGAGCTCATTCCACTTACTCGGATACATCCTTTGCTGCTGAATATCATCATTGCTACATCAGCTCTGCACTTGGCCAACAGCCTCAGTCCAAAAACATCGCTCTCAGCTGCTATATCCGACCCCGGCAGCTACTTGGCCCAATTGCGCTCCAAGGATCTGGTGTCTCATAACGCTGTGATTCATGCTTTGACGGCCAAACAAAATGCGTTCTACCATCTTAGAAGAGTTTTAGGAACACTGGGCTTTGTAGGGAGTGAAGTAACATTAGCAGCTATGCATTTTTTTGTCAAGTTTGACTTGATCGATCTGGAGCGGGGAGAAAACCAGAGCTGGCAGAAGCATCTGAAAGGTGCCAGCAATGTGCTGGCTCTCTTGACGGCGGCAGAGCCGCGGGATGCAACCAATCTTAAGCTTCGAGACTGTGTTGTGGCAGATTGCTTCATGTAAGTCATGATCTCTAAAGTCTTTGGTAAATGTTTCTTCTGACTTGGCAGCTACCATATTTTGGGCTCTACATTGACCTCTGGGCCTTGGGCGGCTCATTTTGCCCATTACGCCTTTGAGCTTCTACCAGTCTTGAAGAGGACAGAAGTCAACAGTTACTTGTCTTGCCCATCGGAAATCTTGCAGATTATCTTGAAAGCCTCACAGCTTTCTTATGAGACGCCATGTACAAAGTGGAATTTCACGGCCGCGGACCAGGCGCTCATGCTTATTCGCGAAGTACGCGATTTTAACATTGTCGCATGGGCGACACAACTTCTGACGGACGTTGGAAGTCGCATCCATGTGGCATCGGCCCATCGCTCTGCTGTCTGCCTTTACATCTTCCAAGCACTGCCGCTAGCTCGTGCGGTGCAAGTGGTGGATACGCATGCTCTGGTGGATGAGATTTTGTATCACTTGTCGCATATTGGCAAAGCCGATCCGTACTTCAAAGCATCGTCTTGGCCGACGTTTATCGCAGGCGCTGAATCGCGAGATGCAGAGAAACGTATGTGGACAATGACGCGGCTGATGGAGATTTGGGAAGTATGCCCTTGGGGTTACGTATTTACCGCGATTGAGATGCTCAAGGCCACGTGGCAGATGCAGGATGCACGGCCAGAGGATGAGAGTGTCAATTGGCTGCAAGAGCTAAAGCTTATGAAATTTCAGGGCTTGATTGTATAGCCCAGAATGAAGTGGTGAAGGGAGGCGTTTTGGTACTTTTCCCCCCAATATGTTGGGTTTTGTTGTGCTTGCTTGAACATGGAGTTTGGCTGCTCCATCATAGAAAAAGATGTGAGAATGTACAGGGCAACATCGGGTAGATGGACGGAGTTGAAGTGCTTCATCGTGTAGTACCATTATCTAGCATCTGAGAGAATGTAATATTAGTTTCTTCCCACTGAATAATTCATCCATTGCCGATGAAGCGAGCTGTTTGCAGTCAAGGCTAGTCTGTGTGCGGCACTCGCCCGCCAACGGGAAAGGGAAAACGCATGCGACTGCGAGACGTGTTTCATGCATATTTTTTCTTGAGGCAGCAGAATCCGAGACTGCGGCTGGGAATAAGGGAACCTCTCTAGCTTCAGCCCGGGCAGCTTTAAGCGACGGTACTGTTACGTTGCCCGGCAGCTACTCTCTTGGGTGTCATCAGTTATCACTAGTCTGTTTTACGTGCAAGCTGCGAGATTTATACATAATAAGTGTCTGTCTAATATTTATACGCCTGGCCGACCGCACGGTACTGGCAGCAACATTTCCCAACATTACCACGCGGAGATTACAACTCTCTAGTTGTTCAATTTGTCATTGATCCATGCACAAGATCTTGATGATGTCTATGCTACGGAGATAGAAATTTCATCTATGCGTTTTGCCTTGTCAAAAATCCCAAGCCGATCAGCGCTCCCTCATTATAACGAGGTACATCATAAAAGCGGAGATGGACCCCCCCCCTTGTCGGTCCATGGCGCGGGAACAAAAAGGTAGAAACAGAAGCGCGACAAGTTGGCGTTTCACGCCTGGCTTTTGCGCCTCCTCGTTGATGGTTCGCCAAGCGGCGGAAAGTCCTTGCCTCCTACAAACGCATGATGCATAATGCTTTTTTTTTCTTTGTTTTCTTTTTTTTTTTTGGCAGTAAGATTGGTTCTTGGCTGCGCATCATTGCCAGGGTTGCTGTGTTTGGCGGGCTCCCACCAATGGGCCAGCACAACGGGTGCTGTTTGTTAGGTACTGTACCTAGGCAGGAAAGACTGGCTAATGGCGGCACTCGAACAAATGCTGGCCGCCCAAGACTTGAACATGACTTTTCTGTTTTTCAACTAGTGATAAAGGTTGAAAACTGGTATGGAGAGTTTGGGTACAGGATCAACGTGAATGTTGGTGCTACAGCCTACCTGCAAGTATGTAACTTGCATGTAACCCTCTTGCCCTCTTTGAAGAGCTGCAGCAACACTAATCCGTAGGAAGGACGGCCTCAACACTGCCGTGCAGCTAGCAATTAAAACCCCCCTTCTAATTCTGACATCATCTTGGTAAACTTGATTTTGGAGCATATCACCTGACCTGCATTGTAGTTGGTTCTAGGTTCCGAAAACATTAGTACGATGCATCACCTAGTTACTCCTTCATTCCTCCTCACATCTTCTCCATTTGACCTTGACCCAATCCGTGTAATTTAACATGATGGTCAAATAACTGCGAGAGCCAATGCTGCCTGCAATAAAACACAGATCGTAGACATTGTTAGTATTCTTTTCCCGATTCTCCTGCTCTTCTCTGTTTCTGTTCTCTATTCTAGTATCAGCAAGCCCCTAGTGCAGGTTTCATCACCGCCTTCAAAACGAACTTTGGCAGGAACAGCCTCCTTGTCCCGCCACTTCCAGCTTCAGTCAGCCTAGCTACAAGGGTATCGTGAACCACTTTCCGTTCCGCATGGATTCGAGCAGCAAATCACCCTCCAGTACCTCATTCAGACCTTTGTTCAACACCTCCGCTGTTACACTGCCCCAGAGAGTTCGGCGTCGATTGCATCCGTCGTGGACCCCGGCATGCCCGAGGCATGAACTAGCGCCCACATCACCGCCCATCACCTGCCAGATCACTTCTCCAGTTTCAGGGCCGTTAGTTTCCAACACGCGGATTCCGCGGTTCAAACACATGGCCTGGCTTCCTTGCCTGCCTCAAGAAACCCTTGGTGACGGTCCCTTGGCGAAGAGCATCATGGTTCCCGGTTCCCACTCTACATCTCGAAACGCCCTGCATTGTCGCCACCATTCCGGCAGAGAAAAGACTCTCTATACGAGACTTTTTCCAGCAAGAAGCTTTCCCGACAAAACATCCACCATCGAAACTCGTCACAGAAAGTTATCCCTTTGGTGTTGTATCTGCGACGGTGACCACCTGTCGAGGGTCTCGGACGCGCCGCTGTCGTCTCGCGTGCTCGGAGATGCTTGCCGTCTTGGCCCTCGACATGTTTTGCTTGACTGCGCATCACTTCGAGTCTCCCAGAGTCTCTCTCTATATAAGACAATAAATCTTTCCCATCTTACATCTCTCTTTCTTGCTCATTCAGACTCAAGCTCACAGCCTTCTCTTCCTTTTCCCATATTCTACATCATCTAATCAGCCCTGGTGGCTCTGGTATCTCTGTCCTTATATTATAATCTTTTCTCGCCACCTTCCTCTCTTTTAATCGCCCAATACCGTTTCTTCTGCTTTCAAAATGCGCCACGCTCTTGCTTACGCTGCCCTCGTTTCCACGGCTTCGGCCCACGGAGTTGTCACCATGATCAAGGGTGACAACGGCGTCATGATGCCCGGTCTCAGCAGTACGTACTGTCTCTGGCTCGTTCCTTGAAGCAATACCAAGCCACTAACACTCCGCCAGTCGTTGATGGTACACCCCGTGACTGCTCCTCCAACGGCTGTGGCTCGCAGGCCGACACCTCCATCATCCGCAACCGTGACTTGCAGAACAACCCTCTTGGCAAGACCCAGGGCACTGGCCCCGTCAACGCCGCTGTCAATGTGGCACGCTTCATGGGCAGCAGCCAGGCCGCGCCCAAGAACAATGGGGCCTCGGGCGCCGTCGGCAAGGAGGACGACCTGTCTGGTTTGCCCGCCGGCGCGGCCAAGCGCCACGAGGAGCGCAGGCGCCAGCTTGGCAAGCTCTTTGGCGGCCTTCTTGGCGGTGGCGGCGGTAACAATAACGGCGGTGCTGCTGGTGGTCTCGGTGGCCTCCTCGGCGGCGGTGGCGGTGCTGCCGGCACCAAAAGCAACGTTGCCGCCGAGACCATGGTCGCCGACACGGCCGGCATGGGCAGCAGCCAGGGCATGCCCACCGCAGACAGCAACGGCGTCGTCAGCATGGTATACCGCCAGATCAACCAGGACGGCGCCGGCCCCCTGACGGCCATGGTCGACGGCACCTCGGGCGGCACCGACAACAGCGCTTTCCAAAAGGCCGAGGTCACCCAGGACGTCCCCGGTCTCGGATTCGGCGGCCTCTCACTCGCCACCAACACCGACTTCCCTCTGAAGGTTCAGATGCCCGCCGGCATGACCTGCGAGGGCACCGTCGGCGGTGTCAAGAACGTCTGCATCGTCCGCGTCCGCAACAGCGCCGGCCCAGGCCCCTTTGGCGGCTCCGCTGCCTTTACCCAAAACGCCACAGCCCGTAAGCGCGCCATCGCCTACCGCCTCAAGAAGCGCATGGAGATTGCCCGCGAGGCCGTCTCCGAGCCCGACTACACCGAAGCTGACGAGGAGGAGGAGATTGATGATGAGCACTTGGATTAGAGACTGGCCATGCTGGATATTGTCCGCCCAGGGTCATGAAGCCTCGCTGTGAGAAGCACGTCTGTCGCATATACTATAATTTCCTAGTCATTAGCCATAAGTTAATCTTTATTTTCGAGTCAATCTACAAAACCTGTTTTGATAACGTCGTCTTGGCCAAAAGCCCCTGAAAATACCTCAAAACGCTGTTTGCAGGGTCATGTTGGTCTGACCCTTTGTCCAGGTAGGTATACCTACAAGTTTGAGTGAGTATTAGAAAGCCATTTCGGTTTTCTCTACATGTGCCTGTAGGACTGTTGAAGGACAATGGTTTGATGATGGAATAATTGCGGATAATGTCGCCTCACAGACGCCCTCACCAACCCCTCGACTTGTGGGTGTCCCTTTCAGGCGCTGCACGCACGTTGGCACGTTACCTAGGTAGTAGACTAGGGGGGGGGGGGGGG